>PVJS01045485.1:0-16216 GCA_004027185.1 Glis glis
CAAGACCTGTGTTCTCAGCCCAGCTCTACCACTACCTGCTGTGTGACCTTTGGGATGTTACTTAGCTTCTCTGTGTTTCTGCTTCCTCGTCTGTAAATGGAGACAAGTAGGAGTTGAGTGAAAGTATTTAGAGACTTGCCTGACACATAGTAAACACTGTTCGTTAGCAGAATTTATTTTTACCTGGGTAGATTGAAACCACTCTAGAGGGAGTGTTGCGAGAGGCTCCCTGACTCCCCAGATTTTCAACAGGGCTGACCATCCTTTGTCCCCTCGCTGCTGGAGATGGGGGCAAATCCCCACTGTCTCTCTGGCTGGCAGGTGCTCTGCAGACTGAGGGAACTTGACCCCGCAACATTAGGCTTTGGAAATCACCATCCTTGGAGCTTCACTGCCCGTCTGCAGAGGGACCTGAGGACAGACGGCCACCTCTGGTTCCCGAAGAACTTCTAGCTGAGAGCAAGACTCCTTTATGCCAAGAGAGAGGCAGAGCTGCTGCCCAGCATGGGCGAGATGTTGTCACAGCAGAAAGAATATGAAGAGTGAAGCCGGGCGTGGCGGCGCATGTGTGGCACTGGGGATTGAACCCAGGGGCATTCTACCTCCGAGCTACACCCCCAGCCCTATTTTATTTTTATTTGGAAATGGGGTCTCGCTAGGTTGATGAGAGTCTCACTACGTGCTGAGACTGTCCTCAAACCCGCAATCCTCCTGTCTCAGCCTCCCAAGTCCTGGAGTTACAAGCATGCGCCACCATGCCCAGCTATTTTATTTTTTATTTTGAAACAGGGTCTTGCTAAGTTGCTGAGGCTGACCTCAAACCTGCAATCCTCCTGTTTCAGCCTCCCAAGTACTGGGATTATAGGTATGCGCCACCATGGCGGATTCCAAGCATCTCCTTTTTAACAAGGGGCTTGTTTGGGGCTCCAAATTCAAAAACTGTTTTCTTTTTTTCTACTCCTAACAAGCTTTTAATCATGTAAATGCCTACATGCTCTTGCATAGTGTTACTATCGAGCCTGGGGAGTAGATGTGTCCAGATCAGAACCCTGGAAGAGCCGGTGACTTCAGGAGAAATCTGAGGTCCACTCAGACCACCAGTATTAAACAGGAGACCCGAGACAGGCTTCACAACAGCTCCACCTGCACCAGCTGACACCTACAGTGTCCAGCGAGGTCAGCCTGGCCCACAACAGCAGCAGCTGTGCAGAGGCAAGGCACCACCCGGTCCCCATCCTAAGGAGCATAAACAAAGTCTAGACCGTAATCCACTGCTCCGCAGAAACCAATCATTCCTCCTCATTACTGAGCGAAGAAATGCCTCTCAGGGATCCTTAGGCTCCTTACAAGCAAAATAAAACAAATCCTTTCTATGGATTTCATTTGCCATTTAATGCAACCTAATGATTTCCAATTGAAACCATATTTGTATTTGTATTGACTTATTAATAGCACATCCATTTTCCACACAATAAAGTCTGAACACGAACTGGTGACTTTGACCGAAATGCATTAGGTAGCATTAAAGTTTAAATAAACACTGTTTCTATGAATAATGTTTAATGTCATCTATTTGTCAGTCTATTGAAAACTGATCTCTGGGTATTTCAAGCTGGGGTTCCAAGGTGTACATTTCGAACATATTACGAGTAATGATTATGCATTAGGACATGGAATGCATTCCAGGCCATCGCAGAGCTCGTTACAACTTTAGAATATTCCAGTTAATTTGCACAAATTGTTCCAACGCTGATGGCAAAAGCCAAGCACCACAAGGACCGAACTGAAACACATGTCTGACTCCAAAGAGCAACTTCCAAATGGCTTAAAAGGAAATTGAGAGACCCGTTCTCGTTTTCTCCCTCTGGGCTCAGCGGTAGTATTCGCCCACATTGATAATTATTGGTCTTTGCTGTTTCTCCTCATATTGTGGTGGACTGAGCTCCCCTGTAGAGTTCTGGGTTAGTTCCCTCCAGCTCTGCCACCAGAGAAGGTGTGCTGTGGGCTTGAGGCAGCCCAGCCTGCTCCTTACCTCTCTATGCAAAGCCCCGAGAATGCTGCATTTCCTGATTGTGATCTCATGGAGCAAAACTGGGGCTCTCTTTGACTCTGGATCCCCGCAGCCTGGCACCCAAGAAAGGTCTGCAGAAAGCAAGGCTGGGCTCTCAGACACCTGTCTCAAAGTCAGATTTCCCTGGGAATCATGCCTTCAGTCATCCAACAGTAATAACTATATATATTTTTTTATTTTTGCGAAACTGGGGATGGAACCCAGGGGCATTCTACCTCTGAGCTACATTCCCAGCCCTATTTTTTTATTCTTTATTTTGAAACAGAGTCTCACTAAGTTGCAGAGGGCCTAAGTAGCTGAGGCTGGCCACGAACCTGCGATCCTCCTGTCTCAGCCTCCCAAGTACTGAGATTACAAGCACGCACCACAAGGCCTGGCTTAAATATAATTATTGCCATTATTGAGTATCTTCTATGGGCAGGCAAGATGCTCTGTTATACGCATTGCCTCTAATTGTCTCAGGAACCCACCAAACAGCTTACCCCTCAAGCATACACTGGGTGACCTATTTGCAATAGTTGGCATTATCCCCAAGATCATTAAAGATACTTTCACCTGATCCTTCTTTTAATCCTCACTAGGAAATTGCTAGTGGAGAGAGTTTTCACACCCATTTTATAGGTAAGAGATGAGAGCACAGAAAGAGATGAAAGGACTGATGGATTCTGTCCCTTTCTTTCCTTCCTCTGTCCCTCTCTTCCTCCCTTGGCCTCAGGCTCCCTCTCCTCTTTCCTCCCTCCCTCACTTCCCCAGCAACCCTGTCTGCCCCACCTGTCTGCACCTCTCACCTTCTCTCTTGCTTCTGCGACCTGGGAGGTCATCAGATCCCAGAGTTCCAGGACAGGCAAGCCTTAACACCTTCACCCCAAAATGGTGGGACAGAGCCAGGCTGAGGAGTGCCCAAGTGGCCACGATGGAGAGGCATCTGACCCAGGAAAGGGATCCATCCCAGAGGGCTCCGACTGCATGAGCATCCAGGGAGGAGGGTGGGAAGGTCACACCATGGGCCAGCGAGAAGCCACAGGAGTCTAAGCAGGGAGTGCAATGGCCAGATGAACTTGGAGCGTGTGAAGAATTATTGGCAAAGTCTTAAAAAGCCACCTGGCAGATGTGGGCGGCATCTGTCTGCATATCTTAGCCTGATGGATCCAGAATGACCTTTATTTTTATTTTATTTTTTGTGGTACTGGGGGTGGAACCCAGGGGTCTTCTACCTCCGGGCTATACCCTCAGCCCTATTTCATTTTTTATTTGGAAACAGGGTCTTAGTAAGTTGCTGAGAGCCTCACTAAGTTGCTGAGGCTGACTTCGAACCTGTGATCCTCCTGTCTCAGCCTCCCAAGTACTGGGATTACAGGCATGCGCCACCACGCCCAGCTCAAAAGACCTCTAGCCATGAGCCAGCCTAACTCCTGGCTTCTAGAGCTGAGGACATTGAGGCTCAGAGGGACATTATCCTCCTGGGATCCTTCTGCCCAGGGGTCCCCGTTTCCTAGTGGCCAACTTTTTCATTTAAAAATCTCCCTTTGCCATCACTCCATTTGTTTCTGCCCCTCCTGCAGCCTGTGCCCTGGGGCAAATGGGGTTTGTTAGGCTCCCACGGGACTTCCACAGTGGTGTGGAACCACCTGTCACATGGTGGAGGTGCCTTAGACAACAGACAATCGGCAGATTGTTGGTTACAGTTGTGCACAGACAACTGTATTAGTGTTCCTCGTACCATATGGCTGGGGAAATGCAGCGGGGAGCCCAGCCCTGGAGAGCCGGCGCCTCACCTGTTCCCCCCCTCCCAGGAGGGGCTCCCTGCCTTCCAGGGACATGCTGTGATCCCCCTGGAGAGGCCTCAGAGGAAACCCCGTCACTGTAACATTCAAGCTGCCATGCTTAGTGGGTGCCCGCAAAGGGAGCCACGCTGAGCACAGGACGTCCATGCTATTATCTCTGTTTTAGAGTTGAAAACCTGAGAGTCAAGCCAAGCTGCCCAAGATCACAGAGTGGATGAGCAGCAGCACCGAGATCTGCATACGAGGTCAAGAAGATTCCCGCGCTAAAGTGATCGATGATGCCTGTCTGTCCGTCTCTGACGCTGGGACCTGGCTTTGTTCTACATCGTCATTCATTCTCCAGTTCTGCTAACCTTTGCTGCCTGCTAACTCAACAACAAACATTTTAGAGCCTAAAGAATAAACTCCACCCTTCGAGCACTTATAGTCTATTTAAAATAATAATAGTTGACTTTTTTTTGGTACTGGGGACTGAACCCAGTGGAATTCTATCTCCTAGCCACACCTCCAGCCCATTTTAGTTTTTATTTTGAAACAGGGTCTTAGCCGGGCCTAGTGGTGCACACCTGTAATCCCAGTACTTGAGAGGCTAAGACAGGAGGATAGCAAGTTTGAGGACAGCCTCAGCAAGTAGTGAGACTCTCAGCAACCTAGCGAGACCCTGTTTCAAAACAAAAAATAAAAATAAAAAGGGCTGGGGGTGTAGCTCAGAGGTAGAATGCCCTTGGGTTCAATCTCCAGTATAGGAAGGAAGGAAGGAAAGAAGGAAGGAAGGAAGGAAGGAAGGAAGGAAGGAAGGAAGGAAGGAAGGGACACAAGGCCCCCCAAATCTCTCTTGGCTATTGTACAGATTCCATCATGGCCTCTTCCTGCTGTTCATGAGGCCTGAGGAGCACCTGTCTATGCCATGGAAACTGAGAGGACAGAGGTAGCTGCCCCCCCAAGCATTCCTGGGGATTGACAGGTCCCTGTCCATGTGTCAAGGGCACGGTGCTGAAGGCAAGATGGCAGGGCCCAGCAGGCTGGGGTCAGGAGAAGTGATCCACCCTGCTCTGCTCTGGTCATTCCACCTGAGTCTCAGGATTTCCATCTAGAAATTAGGATGTTTTGCTTATCTATTTATTCATTTTTATTTTTTTATTTATTTATTTTTCACAATACTGGAGATTAAACCCAGGGGCATTCTACCTCTGAGCTACACCCCTAGCCCTATTTTTTATTCTTTATTTGGAAACAGGGTCTCACGAAGTTGCTGAGGGCCTCACTAAGTAGCTGAGGCTGGCCGCGAACCCAAATCCTCCTGTCTCAGCCTCCCCAAGTACTGGGATTACAAGCATGTGCCACCAAACCTGGCTTGCTTAATATATATATATATATATTTTTTTTTTTTGTAGTACCGGGATTGAACCCAGGGGCATTTTACCTCTGAGCTACACCCCCAGCCCTATTTTTTATGCTTTATTTTGAAACCGGGTCTCACGAAGTTACGGAGGGCCTTACTAAGTAGCTGAGGCTGGCCGCGAACCCGGATCCTCCGGTCTCCGCCTCCTAAGTACTGGGATCACAGGCGTGTGCCACCACGCCCGGCTTGCTTAATATTTTTAATGAATGATTTCATCTAATTTCACTCTTCATATTCAAGATGAAGGCAGATCCCACGTCTGGGGAAGAACCCTTCCTGGTTTGCAGATGACAGCCGTCTTCCTGTGTCTTCACACGGCAGAAAGAACTAGCTAGAGCAGACGTCCCTGGCCTCTTCTTATCAGGTACGGGTCCCATTCATGAGAGCACTACTCTCACGATCTAATCACCTGCCAAGGGCCCCACGTCCAAATACCACCTGTTAGGGTTTGCGTTTGGAGTGGCCCCCCAAAAGCTCATATGTTGAAAGGATGGTCTGGTTCCCAATACAGGAAGATTCAGAGGTAGGACATGGCTAGAGGAGGTAGGTTACTGGGAGTGTGATCTTGGGACTATATGTATCCTTGACTGCTCTCTATCGCTCTCTCTGCTTCTGGCCCCCATGAGCTAAGCAGCTTTCCTCTTCTGCCTCGATGTCTCTACCTTGGTGCCGGCCAACTGTGGACTAAACCTGAAACCATGAGCCCAAATAAACCTTTACTCCTCTAAGTTGTTCTTGTCAGTTATTTTGGTCACAGTGACAAAAAAAAAAAAAAAATGAGCCGGCGTGGTGGCGCACGTTTGTAATCCCAGTACTTGGGAGGCTGAGACCGGAGGATCCAGGTTCCCAGCCAGCCTCAGCTACTTAGTGAGGCCCTCTGCAACTTAGTGAGACCCTGTTTCAAAAATAAAGAATAAGAAATAGGTCTGAGGGCCGGGCATGGTGGCGCACGCTTGTAATCCCAGTACTTTGGGAGGCGGAGACCGGAGGATCTGGGTTCGCGGCCAGCCTCAGCGCTCTCTCGCTCGCTCTCTCTCTCTCTCTCTCTCTCTCGCCTCTCTCTCTCTCCTTAGTGAGGCCCTCCGCAACTTCGTGAGACCCGGTTTCAAAATGAAGTATAAAAAATAGGGCCGGGGGCGTAGCGCAGAGGTAGAACGCCCCTGCGTTCAATCCCCGGTACCGCAAAAAAAAATGGCACCCACATATTGATAAGGCTAAAGCGAAAATGTCCGGCCCTAAGACAACAGGCTACAGAGGGGAATCGTGAGAGCTCTTAGGGCTCCAGGGAAGGCTGCAGGAGGAGGTCATTCACCAGCTTGCCCAAGTCCAGACTGAAACCAGATCATCCCTGCAGCTCCAGGAGTAAATAAGGAAACATCCGTACTCCACCCCAGTGTTCCCTTCGCATGGCCGTTCCCATTCTGCTGACCATACCAACCCTTCCTTCAGCCTTCCTCTCCCTGCCCCGCTGTGTCCACACAAAGCCTCCTGCCTCTTCATGCACAGTGATACCGAGACTGCTGGGCTCTCCGTCCCCTCCAGCCCCTGATGGCACAGCCCACCCAAGTGAAGGGGAGAAGAGCCCAGCCACGGGCCTCTGTGCCTTGGGTCCAGCCCCAGCTCAGCCGCTCTGGCTGTCCCCTCTCCTCTCTGAGCCTTTGTTTCTTCATTATAAAGCAAGGGCTTGGCCAAGATGATTTCTAAGTCCCTTTCCAGTTCGCAGACTCTGACGATGTTCACTTGTTGCTACTAGCCGGCAGTTAGGAGAACTCACTGGAACCAACTGTGAACACAGGAAGCTTTTGAGAATGTGGCCCGACCGGTATTGTGGGTGCGCTCAGACCCTCCCAAGCCTCCAGAGAAAGAAAATTCCTGGGTGACCTTTCCTGCAAGGAACCCTACCAAAGGCTTCCCAGGCACAAGAATCAGGTTGATGAGGATGTTCCTTCCCCAACCCACAACCACTTTCCTAAACATGGTCCCTTTATAACTTCAAGTTCAAATATATACTTGACCAGAAGAAAATAATTCTTCACAAGTCAACTTTTTTAACAAAAAAATTTATAAGAATCCCATTTTCTCCCTTTTGTGTTTCAGGAGGGAAAGGCTTAGCAAAGCACAAGAAAGATTATATATAAATATATAATATTTTTTTAAAAGATTTGATTTCAAAGTTAGTTAAACAGCATTTTCCCACAAATAAGCATGAAAGCGGCCTCCTCTGGGCTGATTTCTTTCAGTTTATACATTGACTACAATAACTCCCAATTCTACACACGATGCCAGCTCTCTTTGAATAATAACAACTAAAATACATAATACTAGTACTTTAACACACACACACACACACACACACACACACACACACACATGCACACAGAGAATTGAATAACCTCAACCCTTAACTAGTACGGTATTTCAAAACGATTTTCAACATTTCTTGATTTCACACATCTTTGCTTAAATTATAGGTTACTGTCAAGCTGTATTATCCTGTTGATCTTTTACTTGGTGCATCAGAGTCCAAATTATTTGTTTTAATTTAATCTTCTTTTCTATTGAAAATGCTACAGTTATGCCTCTTGCATTTCAGTCACAATGGGGATGAGTGATGCCTTTCAAGAGAAAGAGATTGTTCTGATTTTAGTGACAACGGAGCTGTTAGAGAACATCTAGGCATCTGCAGAGGAGGAAATTGAGGCCCAGAGAGGTAAAGAGCACAGTGTAAGAATACCAGCCAAATGGTGAGAAGGAGAGGACTAGAAAACTCTGATAGCCTGTCAGGGTGGGCTATTTCTGCTACAAAATCCTTCAATCAAAAAATACCAAGCCAGGCGTGGTGGCGCATGTCGGTAATCCCAGTACTTATGAGGCTGAGACAGGAGGATCACAGGTTCATGACCACCCTCTGCAACTTAGTGAGACCCCGTTTCAAAATAAAAGAATAAAATAGGGCTGGGGGGGTAGCTCAGAGGTAGAATGTTTCTTTCAGTAACACATGAAAGAAAGAAAGAAAGAAAGAAAGAAAGAAAGAAAGAAAGGAAGGAAGGAAGGAAGGAAGGAAGAAAGGAGGGAAGGAAGGAAGGAAGGAAGGAAGGAAGGAAGGAAGGAAGGAAACCACCAAAATAGGGCCCTAAGACCCTTTTTTCATGGGGCCATTTGCCCAAGTCCTTATGAATGATGGCTTTCTTCCTAAAAGGGAGACTGGAGGCATTTCCCACATTGTCTTTATCTCCTATTTCCAAACATTGACAGTTTTATTTCACTGAAGTCACCAGTGTTTAAAGCCAAACACTCCCCATTCTGACCTTGGTTTTGCCCCACTGTGGGCCTCTTTACTGAATGCTTGCAAGCTGCAGAAGCTGCTAAAATGATCCCAGGCACTTGTAGAAGGACAGAAGTCGGAGCCCCTCAGGCAGGGAGATCTGGTACACCTTGCATTTGGACCTGAGTAGTCTCTGTATGCCATTCAGCCAGCTGGTTGATTCTTCCAGCAAGACACTGAATGAGAGTCAGCTCAGTTGTCTCCCACTGCAAGACACCTTCCCTAACCAGCTCTCCTCCCGCACCCTGGCTGCAGCCTCCCTTGTGATTACAACCACTGCCATGGTGTCTTTGGTTTTGCAGTACTGGGGATTGAACCCAGGGCCTTGGGCATGCCAGGCAAGCACTCTACCTCTGAGGCACATCCCCAGCCCCATGATACCCTTTTGTGAAAGGCAGTTAGATGGGAGCAAGGTGGAAAGAGAGTCCTAGGTACAACGGACAACGCTGGAGGGAAGAGGGCCGGCCCAGCAAACACACTCCATGGAGTTCAGTTTGGCTGAAGAGACTGTCATGGTAAGACCCGGGGCAGGAGGCAGATTATGAAAAGCATTGTAAACATGTTAAGTGTGGATGTTATCTGCAGAGCTATGGGAGCTATGGGAAGATATTAAATAATGAGGGACATAATGAGATTTGGGTCTTAAATTTTTCTTTAGTGTCTTGTTTTAAGTTATTAAAGTAATAGGTGTGTTGTATCAAGTGAAATAGTACACAAATGAATTAAGAAGAAGCAAATCCTTTCTCTCTAGGTCAGCCTCCAAGCCTCTCCCAACCCCAGAGGACTGCTGTTAACAGCCTGGTGTGCATCCTGGATCCTTGCAGGGCTCTCTCTTTGATTTCAACATTTATAACACAGACACACACCTAGGGGGGTTGGTTGGTTTGTAACTGTTCCAGGCAGCATTTTCCCTGCTGTGACCCAAAATACCTGACAACCACAACTTAGAGGAAGGGAAATGTCATTGTTCACACCTCTGGAGGTTTCCATCCATGTTAGGCTAGGTCATATCAGAGGAGCTCAGGGCATGGCAGAGAAAGGAAGGGGAAAGGACAAGGGATATAGATATAGTTCCCAAGGCCACACTGCAGTGACCCAACTCCTCCAGCCACACCCTACCTGCCTACCTTACCACCCAATAAATCCATTAATCCATCAGTGAAATTATCCATTGATGAGACTAGAAACATGATGGATTCAATTGTTTTATCTTCTTTACTCTCTCTAAATAGATACACATGCATTTATGTATATAATCATTTTACATAAGTGGGGTCATGTTGAACATACTGAATTTCTATTACTTTTGATGTTTCCCCCTTTCTTTCTGTGTTCTGCTTGAGTGCTTTGCATTTTAAGACTCACCCTCTGGCAATTACAGAAGAAATAAACTAGAGGCAGACAGGAATGAAGGCCTAAAGATAGGAGATTGCTCTTGGGTTCCATTCAAAAGATGGGATATCTTGGCTAAGGGAGTAGCTGTGGGTTAGACTTACTTGGGGCATCTTTGTGGAGTTCTTCCAGTGGGGGGGGGCTGGTTCTGGGGACCACAGTTCTGAAGGTACACCCCACAATCTTGTGAGACAGGATGGCTCAGGAAGGAGAGGCGGGTTTGCAGAGCTGGGTTCCGCACCAAAGCTGGATTGTCTTTGGCAAATCACTTAAACTCTCTGAGCCTCAAGTTCCTATCTGCAAAATAGGATCGTTTTTATTTTTACCTCCTAGGAGCCTATGAAGATTAAACAAGAGGGCTGGTGTGGAAGGCAAGTAGTCCCATGCCTAGTGTGTAGTAGACACAGAGGAAATGATTACCACAAGCACTACTGCCTGGGTGCCAGGTCTTCACACACAGAGCCCTTCTCCATGGCCCTGCAGGCAGCCAGAAAGGGACCTGGGAACCCCTCCAGGAATATTTCCCCAGTATGATCGCTGGGACCTGAGGCCTTTTTCCTTAGGACATCAGCAGCTTCTAACTGCACATCTAAGGCCAGATCCGAGTACCAGTGCAGAAGAAGCGCAGCATGTTAGTGCCTTCTCTGGCAAGTGATGGGTCTCAAACGTTTTCCAGTAGAAGATAGGTGGGCCACACACCTTAGGAGCCTGGAGGGAAAAGTCAGGGTTCAGCATAGGCAGGGCCAGGAACAAGCTAAAATGTGGAGAAAGTGGCCTCTGAGGGCTGGGCCCTCACCGTCTCCACCTGAGTCCCCAGCCTGCCCCTGACAGGTGCTTCATATTTGCACATTGAGTGAATGGAGAACAGAATGAGTTTATACCTAACTCTCAGATTTGCATTCCACAGATTCCTAAGGAAGCAATGGTGAGAGTGTGGGGCGGTGTGAGGACTCACTGCACACACAGTCACAGCTCGGGGCAAGCGCCGCAAGCTTGCAGACCCCAGGGACACAGGCAGAGGAAGGGGCAGCCTGGAGGATGGGATTGGGAGAGGTGCTGGGCTCCCAGGCTTTCAGACCAGCCTGGGAAGTAGCCCTGAGCTAGCACCTGAGGGGAAATCTAGAGGAGAAATAGCCTTACCTGCCCAAAGGTAACACACACACAAACACACATTGACACACACACACAGACACACAGAAAAAGAGAGAGGCATGCCTGTACACACAGAGACACACACGCAGAGACACAAGGACACACAGAGACACACAGACACACAAAGGCCCACAGAAACATAGAGATACACAAACACACAAACACAGAGACATACCTGCACATACAGACACAGACACACACACACACACACACACACACACACACGGAAACACAAAGACACACACAGAGACGCAGACACACACAGAAACACAGACACACATGAACACACAGACACAAAGACACACACACGGAAACACAGACACACAGACACACACAGAAACACAGACACACACTGCCCAGAACTCCCTAGAGGAGCGACCTGAGGAGAGCAAGAGGGAGAAGGAGAGGCAGAAAGAAAGCGAGGAGCGGGAGAGGGTGATAGGGAAGAGGGAGGCTGAAGAGAAGCCAGCAGCCTCGGGGCTCAGCAGCCTGGCCTGGCAGGGAGGGCGGCTCTGTGGTTCCCTTCGACCAGACACCTCACGGTCACTCAGTCACTCAATCACTGGGTTTTAGTCCTTTGCTTCTGTCTGTGAGGGCTTCAGACCTTCCTGGCGCCACAGTGGGAGGCAGGGACAAGGCCCCAGGGCAGAGCCCTCAGGTGATGGCAGAGGGACTGAGACCTGATCACAAGGCTCCCACAGGGCATTCTAGAAAGGGGAAGAGGACGGCAGAGAGGGCCTCCCTGGAGGCCTGCACCTCCCCCTGAGGCCAGGAGCCGCTGGCAGGCCAGTGTAGCAGCCGGCCGGCTAGGCTGGTTTCCCTTGCTGCAGACAGCCTGGCTGCAGGCCCACCTCCCGGTGCCCTGGGCCTGACATCTTCTGGGCAGAGCTGCGGTGCCCCGGGAGCCGTGTGGATGGTGTTAGTAAACACGCTTTCTTGCGCCCAGCCTGGCAGGGCCTGTGGGCAGCGGGAGGGCGCGGAGCTGGCAGCTCCCACGACTGGGCAGGCGGACGGGCAGGCAGACAGGCCGGCAGCCGCCCCGCACAGCCAAGCCAAGGCCCAGAACCGAGCAGCTGCTCCCGTCGCCATGGAGACGGGACTGAACAATGAGCAGCCAGCAATGCAGCCTGGCCGCCTGGCACGGGGGCGCACCCCCACCCGCCCCTCACACCTACATAGGAGCACACACACCTACACACAGGCGTGCACACACAGCCTTGGCCCCCCTGCAGGAGAGGCAGGAGGACAAGAAGCAGAAAGTGGGGAGAGAAAGAGAGGAAGGCAAGGAGAGACCATTGGAAAGGCAGGCGAGGGAGAGGAGGGCTCACAGTTTCATTGCTGCGAAGTTGAGCAGAAATCTCACCCTTTGATTCCAGCTAAAAATACCTTTTAAAAACCTCGCCCGCTTTGCGGAGGGTCCTGTGGTGCCCTGGATTCTTGGGTAACAGAAGAGCTAAAGGGGGTTCCAATTAGCCAAAGGTATCTTGAATCCAATCACCTTATACTTAAGAGAGGGGGCGCGGAAGGAGCCTCTAGGATCTTTAAGTCCCAGGAAATTAGAAAGACGCTTTTTTAAATGGACCTAAATCCCATGTAATTCCTCTGGGGAGATAATGTGGAGGAGAGGCCAGAAGGTTTAGCCACAAGCCAGAAATGGGGAGCCTGAGAAAGCCTGGTCTCTCCCCTCAAGAGGTGAGGAGGCTGCGGGGTTCAGAGCCTGGGCTGGGCGGCTTCAGGCTGTGCTGCTCATGGGTGCTTGCTGGGTGCTCTGTTTGTGCAAGACCCCCTCTGATGAAGGGCACAACCCCTGTCCCCAGGAGCTCGCAGGCCCCCAGGGGAGGTAAGGGCCCCACCAGTGAACAGCAAGCATCTCCCTTGAGCAGGGCAAGCAGACACATCTCTGGGTAGACACTTTGTCACTTACCAACCAGCTGCCAGTCACCCCTCAGCCCGGATCCTCCGGTCTATGATGCACACCCAGGTGTGAGCCTTCCAGGTCTACCCAGGCCACTGTCCAAGCACTGGCTATTCCAGCCTAATGGCCATCAAGTTCTTAGCCTCCCAGAAGTCCCTGGATTCCACTTGGCTTTGATCCATTACCTTCCTGCTTCAGAGCAGGCGGGCCCCCCCCCCCCCCCGTCGCTAGACCTTTTAGTAGAAAAGACTCACTGGTAAGCCTGATGCTAGTGTCCAAACCCACCTCATTCAGAAAGGACAGACTCTAAAGACCACAGGAGTGAATGCTGGGGACAAAATGGGAAACTCTTGACTTCAGATATCCAAGTAGTACAGGGAGACTGGGCAGTGGGTGGGGATATGAGAGAGGGAAATACGGCACTGACCATTTCTCTGGGGATAGAACTTAACGAGCACCCAGTGTGGTGGCACACGCCTGTAATCCCAGTACTTGGGAGGCTGAGACATGAAGGATCGAAGGTTCAAGGCTAGTCTCAGCAATTTAGCAAGACCCTCAGCAAGTCAGTGAGACTCTGTTTCAAAATAAAAAGGGCTGGGGGTATAGCTTGGAGGTAGAATGCCCTTGGGTTCAGCCTCCAGTGTGCCCCCCCAAAAAAGAACTTAATGAGCCAGGTGTGGTGGTGTAATCCCAGTACTTGGGAGTCTGAGACAGGAGGATTGCTGGTTCAAGGAAAGTCTCAGCAATTTAGCGAGATCCTGTTTCAAAATAAAAATTATTAAAAAGGCTGGGGGTTTGGCTCGAAGATAGAATGCCCCTGAGTTCAAGCCCCAGTACCAAAAAAAAAAAAAAGTAAGATGGAACTAAGTGTAATGATGCAGCCCTGTAATCCCGTCTACTCCAGAGGCTGACGATCTCAATTTCGACACCAGCCTGAGAAACTTAGTGAGACTGTCTCAAAAGAAAAAGGGCTGGGGATATAATTCAGTGGCTGAGTGCTTGCCAAGCATTCATGAGGCCCTGGGTTCCATCCCCAGCACACGAAGGAAGGAAGGAAGGAAGGAAGGAAGGAAGGAAGGAAGGAAGGAAGGAACGAACGAACGAACGAAGGAAGGAAGGAAGGAAGGAGACACATTGGAAAGAAGGAAAGGGCTTAGAATGCAAAAGAAAGACTGGATGGGAAGAAAGAGCCTTCTAACCATGAATCTCATCCATTGAGCCGGGCATTAGCACGTTCTAGCAACTGCATTAAACTACAATTAAGAAATACTGATGCATGCATTCTCAGCCTTTCAGCATCCAAAACTGTAGGTACCGTGAACGATGAGCCAGTCAACATTCAGAGGAAGGAATGCGCACTAGGATGGAGCCGGCCCCTTCCCCAGCGCCCCCACCCCCGCCCCTTCCAGCCTCCCTCCTAGAAGGTTCTCCAGTTCTGGGCAGCCATCTGCGCTGGCTCAGAAGTGGCGGAGGGGGAATTAAAACCACGAAAGGAAGGATCAGAGAGAGACTTTCTCCCCCTCAAGAGCCACTTTAGTAGATGAAAAAAGCCAGGCGATTTTTAATCATCACAAATTGTTTAAACCCCTGATTCCATCTCCTCTGAAGCCCGGGCAGCCTCCCCTGGTCCCTGACGGATGCTCTCCAGTGGTCGGATGGAGCTCAGCCCAGCTAGGAACCCACCTTCGCCCCCTCCCCACTTCCTGGACCCCTCTGCCTGTCCTCCCAGGTTCCTGGTGGGGCCAGGCCGGCATGACCCTGGTTATCTAAGGAGATCTGACAAGACTCCAGCCCTAGGGGGTACGGCCGCTGGCAAAACATATGGTGCATCGTAAATAGGACTTCCTTTTAGGAAATGAGCCGCTGTAATTAAATCCCCATTCATTTTTCTGTAACATACACACAGAGACAAATAGATCTTTATCCTTTGGAGGCATACAAGAGAAATGGTTTGTGGGGACCTGAGATTCTCTGGCATGATTCTTATTTAGAAAAGGCTTCCTAGCACCAGGTGGAACAAGAACTCTGAATTCTTGAGCCTAGTGGTTAGCCTGAGTGGATGACAGGGTCTCGTTTCCTTCCTCCAGGACAAAAGAGGGAACATTCTGGAACAAAAGAATGTGTTGGCCTGGAATTAGAGCCCAGGATGTGATTGCTGCTTCCGTCCTACAGTCATGCCATGGAGTAAAGTCAGGAGTAAAGATGAAACTCGATGGGTTTCCATCAGGTTTAACTGGACTGGGTCCAAGGGAGACACGGTGGGAAGCCCTACATTGGGCTGGGTACCACAGAGGGCGCGGGAGCTTGGGGGACTCGAGGGGGCACCGGCAGGGGCTCAGGTCCAGAGGAGGGGGTGCGTAACAGGATTGTGAGCCTGGGGGCAAGAGTCGGGCTTCCCAAACAGACAGGAGGACAGAGCATCAAGGAAAGGCGTGGACCAGAAAAGGAAGCAAGATGCTGAGGTCTATCCAGGACCAGAAACAGGCGAGGTGGCAGAAAGGAGGAGCCAGGGCATCTCTCCTGTCTTTGGGAACCAGCAAGAGCCAATATTTGATTTCCTCAGAAATGAAATTTTCTTTCATGAAGTCATCACCTATCCGTCATGTGGTACACAGGAGGTAAAAACAAGCCAACGGCACGACTCAAGTTGAACTGCTTCTCCAATCGAATTGTGGGCGCAGAAGGCTCAGAGCTAGGGGTGTGCAGATCTCCGAGGGGAAGGAGACCCAGGGGTCAGCCTGCTGTCATGGGCCAACCCTCAAAATTGCCAATACCACAGGGCCTTGCCCCATAGTCAACCACAGCGCTTATTTGAGATGCAAATGTCACGCAGTGGGCTGGGCTTGCTCGCCATTCAAATCCTTCTGCGCAAGGGGGTTGGGCTTTCAGTGGGGCTTTTGGTCCCTTGACCCCAAGAAAGCAAAATCTGATCCCAAGGCTTAATCTAAAGTGGAGAGGACTAAGGGCTATTTGGGAAGGACACCTGGGGTGCTGGGGGAAAAGGCAAAGCCCCTTGGTGATGGGGCAGGTCACCCCGTGCAAGGTGCAGGACCCCTGGCTTGCCTGGGTTGGAATCCGGGCTCCAAAGCCTGCTAGCTCTGAGGCTTTTAGCAAAACACTCAACTTCTCTGCGCTTGATGTTCTCCTTTTTTTTTTTTTTTTTTTTTTTTTTTTT
>PVJS01045486.1:0-16216 GCA_004027185.1 Glis glis
TGGATACAGTATACATAGAGCATATAATAAATAGCGACCACACAATTGATTTTCCTATTATACTTTTCTATATAAAATGTTTTAAAAACATAAGCTTCTTATTTAAAGGAGAAAGGTTAAACACACACACACACACACACACACACACACACATTGAATTTCCTTAGAATGATAACTCTATCCATAACCCACATCATGGAATTACAACCAAGAAGAAAAAGGAAATAATTGTGCTTCATTTTGATATATGTTCCTTTGTTATTTAGCCATTGAGAAGTCATGCTTTGTGATTTAAATGAAAGGGCTGCTATAGGCTGCATATTTATGTCTCCCCTAAATTTATATTCATATTCCCAAATGTGATGCTATTTGGAAGTGGGATGTTTGGTGGTGATCACGTCATGAGGAAGGAGTCCTTGTGAATGGGATTAATTTCCTTATAAAATAGGCTGTGAAGAACTTCCTCCCTTATTCCTTCATGAGAGGACACAGCTGGAGGACAGCTGTCTATGAATCAGGAAGTGAGGTCTCATCAGAAACAGAATCTGCTGGCACCCTGATCTTGGACTTTCCAACCTCCAGAACCATGAAAAATAAATTCCTGTTATTTATAAGCAAACCTGTCTATGGTATTTTGTTATAGCTGCCTGAGTGAACTCAGACAAGAGTAAATCATATATATTTAGAATAATAGCAAATGAAAAGAAATTGGAAAAATGTGAGCTCAACTTTTAATCTCAAGAGCATGGTTAAAAATAAAAATTGAGACTAATGTTATAAAGGACTGACATACTTTTAGAGTTAAACCTTAGTTGTCATGCTGTTTTGGATGAACAAATTTTAACCTTTTTAATAAAATACTAGTTATATGCACATAAATTATATTATCAGAAGTCAAAAAACCAAGGTAAAAAAATGGCCTTAGAAGGTGGCTCTATACACTGAGATATTTAGTCAGTCAACACACAATCATTTACTGTGATGTTTAATTTGTAATATAACAGGTAAGTGTCTATAAAACTTTAAATTCTCACACAGCAAGAAGTGTCTTATTCATTTTCTTAACACCAATACCGACTTATCCTCACTCCAAAGTGGCCAAATCATTCTACTAGGGCAGGAAAAAACATATAAGACCTTGCAATGAAATCCATTTATTCTAATAAACAAAAGGAAATTATGTTTTAATAGACATTCACAGGGAAGAGGCTCATTGTTATGTATTCCAGGAAACAATGGGGTTTCACAACATGGTCGCCAGAGATGGCCTTAGGCAGTTGTTTGCTGTTAACCTATTGTAACAAATTGCCTTGATAATACTGTAAGAGTAAAAATAGGGAGGTTAAGTTATATAAAAACTGATGGTTTTGAAAAACAAAATCTTTATAGTAATTCTGAACAACATGAAAATATGTATTTATTATTTTATAAAAAGTTCTTAGAAGAGATGTGTTTTTATTTTATAAGACAAGAGTTCCAAATGTGTTCATCTTTTCAGGGATGACAAATGGTCATATGATAACTAGCCAAAAGTTTTTCCCAAAAGAATAAGCAAACCCTTTAAATAATTATGGCTTTGTATCAATGAGTGGTAGAGAAATTTCATTTTTAAGGAAACTTATGTAATAAAATTTTTGAAACAGATAATTGGGTGTGGTGGTGCATGCCTGTAATCGCAGTACTTGGAAAGCTGAGACAGGAGGATCACAGTTTCAAGGACAGTGTATAGTAACTTAGTAAGATTCTGTTTCAAAATAAAATAGGGCTGGGAGTATATCTCAGAGGTAGAATACCCCTAGGTTCAATCCCCTGTAAAACACACACACACACACATACACACACACACATACACGCATGATATTTGGAGATGATTTATCACTTTGAGTTTCTGTGTTCAAAGGGATGTATCTCCTGTAAAGATTCATATTTTTCTACTAAGAAAAAACTTAGAAATTTTATAGCATGTTTTAAGATCTCTTAAAGTATTTAGCAGTGTTGAAGATATTTGCAAGTATATCAAAATACTACACAATGCAATGAAACACAAAAATAATTATTATCAAACATGAAATATATTAGCAACATTCATATGAAAATGTTTACATATTTCTGGAATTAATTATGGAAATAAGAATAATAATTTCATAAATATGTTTCATAATAACTTTGTGAGGTATTATTTCCAGTTACATTAAAAATTAAAACCAACTATTGAAATAAACTGAATCTAGAGCCAGTCTTTGGAATTGTTATACCAAAATTTAATTAATACTTCACAAAATAAGAAATGATATCAAATTACATAGAGTTCACTAAAATTGTATAATTGATACCATTACTGAAAACAAAATGGTTTTCCCCATTAATACATAAGTAAAATGTTAATATTTCCTTTATCTCCTCTCATCCTTCTTAACATTCTTAACATTCTCTTTAAATGTATGCTAGACAATATATTGATCATAGTAGCATATATAATATTTATATAAATGCAAATATATGAGGGTGCTCACTTATATATTTTACTGATAGAAGTGAGAAATCTAAAAATTTAAAGTGGGAGTAAAATACTAGCCAATTTAACATTTATAAAATGGGACCCTCATGGCTCAAAAAGCAAACATCTCCGAACAACCTAACTTAGTGTCAGGAAATTCCCTTGCTTAAAGAAGAATACAACTTATCTATTATAGCTAATATAACATTGTGCTTTACTTGCATTTATTTACAAACTCAAAGTCTGTGGAAAATAAAGAGAAAAGAAAGGCAGGTTTTTTAATTTTTTTTATTTAATAATTTACTCATTAGATAATTATCTTGGTTCTGAAATTTTAGCCACTGAGTTTCAATGAAATAGTACAGATCTAAAATAAGAGAAAGTTGAAGGAAAATTTTGCATGTGCTTTGATAAATAGCTGAGATTAAAAGATAAAACTTTACATTCCAACACAGTTTTACAAATAAAATATTAAGATAACATAGGACAAAGACCACATCACATCTACTGGGCCTGGGTCTCTCCACAGACAGTAATAAATAGGGCATTCCATTGTATTTCAAGACCACTTCTTAAGAAGAAATTACTATGCTAAAGATGTATTTTACCACTAGATGTATATATGTAATTGCAGAATTCATTAAACACTGTCATAAATGGAGCATTTATTTCTCAATGTTATACCACTATAGATGGTAGAATTCTCAACTTTTGGGCAGCAACTTTTTTTCATAAGATGCTTATCATTTGTCTTCATAAGTTTAACTATTTTTCTCTTTCCTTTTAGAATGTCAGTTTCTTGCAAGCAAAAAATTAACTTTTACAACTTGAGTAGCTCTCTACAAAGTTGATATTTGCTCAAAAATTTTTATTGATTAATCCCTATTTACCCTAGTTTTTAGCAAATTGTTTGCCAAACATAGAATTAAAATATGGTACCTCAGAGTACCAACTTTGAGAATATAACGTTATTTTGGTGACAAAGTTCAAATCAGGCTTATTATAATATAGTTGTTACCTTGAATATTGACTACACGATTTGTGCTTCTGTCTTTCCTTTACTTTTTAAGAAATGCATTTGTGTGTAGCTCAGTTTCTTTGGGCGTCACTTATTTCCTGGTAGGAAACATGTATTCCACCCCTCTCCCCACATTGTCAGAACTGGGTTCAGAACTCAAGCTCGCTCCTTGCACCATATTCCACCACCAAGAGGGTTCAGGGCAAGACGCAGGGAGATGCTCCCTGATTTTTAGCTCTGCTAGCTGTGAAGTCAAGCTAATACCTATCTCGCGGGGGTATCCAGAGGATTAAAAAAATAGATTTTTATAAAGCTCTTTGGAGATCCTTGGATAAAAGGGGCTGCTGAGGCATTCAGCATTCTTATCTCCCCAGTTGCCACGGAGCCTGCGATTTCCCATGGCATGTTGTATCAACTTGAGAAAAAGCAAGGGTGAGCTGTGGAAAATAGGAACATTGGCAACTGGAAGGAACAGATAGCACTCGCCCATGTGAACCGCACAGGCTGCCTCCTGGGAGGCGAGAAGATAGTCAGGATTGTAATTAATGGATGGAGATCTTGATTCTCTTTCTAGGATAACTGTGGCATTGCAAATTGGTGAAATTACACAGTTTGCATTCTGTAATTTTGTTTGACTGAAAAAAAATTAACTAGTAAAATTGCCTCTAGGAAAACTCAAAAGAGGCATAGCATCAAAATGTGTAATGTGAACAGCTTAACATTGAACTTGAAAGGTATCCTGCAGTTAACTATTTCATTTATAGACCAGGAATTTCTGCAAACGAAGTTAAGTAAGTGTTCTCTATAAAAAGCCTGCTGGGTTTTGCCTATGGATAAAGATGTTAAACAAGGCATTGCTAGGGGGAGAAAAGTCTTTAACTTATGCCATTTGCATTGTTTTAAGTGCCAAAATATATGCCACATTTTGAATTTCTTTAATTCAAATAAGCCGTATTTTGGCTCTTAGAAAGCTATTCATTTCAGCTACTTCATTTTGTAAATATCACCTCTGAAAACCACATATTTCTCTTCTTCAGAGAAAAATTAATTAGGCATTTCATATTGCTATGCTATGACATAATGGCATTAATTTCTTGTATATAGTTGGGTAGCAGAGAAGATTATAGAAAGAATAATTTTTATTTCTTCCATTTTCTCTGATAGTGCTAGAAATCACCAAAAGAAAATAAAATGCAGGGCTAAATAAAAATATGGGGATAGAGAGGGAAAAATCAATAAATATCTAAATTATTTAAAGAAAAGCTACTACCGCGTGTCTTACTGTCATACATCATACCCGGGATCTGAGAGCAGACAGGTGAATTGTCTCCAGCCTGCATTGGTTTGGACACTCTCTCCAGCATGCTCATTAGCAGCTCCAAGTCTAGGCTCCCTGTTAGTAGAAAGGCAGGGATCACAGCAGGGAAGTTCTATCTCAGGCTTCTCACATTCCTGATCCATCTTAGCAAAGCTTTACAAAGCCTTTTCTGGCAGCTCATTAGTAGGTGCACTGATGCATAAGAGACAGTCATTAGAAGTGTTTTTCAACATTGGCTTTTGATCAGGTGACTAGTAGCATCGTGAAGACATTTACTTACATTGTTTTCCATAAGAGATTCTGTTGCTATATTGAGAATGACATACATAAAAATGTTGAAAACCAGCTTGACCTTTCTATGACAAAAGGGGAGAAGAAAGAAACTCCATCAATCCCCTGAATCTTGCCTTTATACTATCAACTATGACGTAATAGACGCGTGGGCCATCCCCTCAGCAACTGCGCTCTTTTAGCTTTAATAATCTAAGCCAAGTTCAAACCTATCATTTGATTTAGAGTTATGACAAGGGATACCAGTGCAAGCAAATACAAATAAAATATTATATGCTTCATAGTCTCTTCTAATGCTAGGCTTTTTTTGTGGTCATAAAGTCTGATTTTCAAGTATGGGCAAGATTTGTTACATGTAGCCCAATAAAGTATTATAAAAAGTTAGCAGACTTAAGTTTGATGGCTGATTAATCCCTAGAAAGAGCTTCCATTGTAAAAATTTGGTTAAGGCTGCAAGGATTTGTTTATTAAAATAAAAGCATATGACACTGTGTATGGAGAAAGTATACTAGTTAAATGAGCTAACCATAGTAAAATAAGATTGAATTTGCCATTTCTTTATGAGTACTTTGCTTATAAAGTAAAGCAGATTTAATGGTTGATTGTACTGTGCTAATAAGTTTTCTTTTCATCGACGATTATCTTGGATTACCAATATTCTTTCCCCTGTATCCTAAAATACTGATTTTGATGAGAACTTTTATTTCATCAGTTCACAGAGTACATATTTAGCCACTGTTTCTCTTATGAACAGAAGAAAATCATGTTAAGCACATACCCTGACATGCAACTCAAGCGGATGAGAAGCTTCCTTTGTCAAACTTTACTGAAACAAAGTGCATCAGCTTAATCAGGTCTGTTCTTGGCAATGTAGGAACATGACATGCCAATTACATAAACTTTCAACTAAGTGAAGACTCCTGCTGACTAATTCAGTGTTGATTGTTTTCCGCTCCTTGGCTTTGAGTGCTTGTTAAGACCTGAGAAGGGGGGAAAAAAAGAAAGGAAGAAGGGATGGAAAGGGGGTAGAAATCGTAGGAATTCTCTCCTTCCGTCAAACACTCTTATGATTGCCAGCAATTAGTTAAGCTTCTTGGCGGTAAAATGACAAGATGGAACTTGACCAAATACAATGTGTGGAGCTCACGGGCATCTGGCCCAGCTGAAAGACATTACAATGTTTGTTAACCTTACGGGTCATTCCTGATTCACTTCTGCAGACAGAAAACAAGATTTATATAACACAGATCAATACTGCCCTAAGACTTTCGCCATTGAGGATGCTAGATTGAGGCACTTCTCTTTATCAGTTTACCATGACACTAATGTATTTTGCCTGTTTTGCCTGGGCAGTGATGAATCTGTTGGCAAGAGAAAACAAATAAGTTTTGTTGTTGAGAGACATGTTGTCCATGATTTGTCTCAGCAGACATGCCAACTTGCTGGCCAATTCATTTCCTATTTAATTTAAGTGGCATATCTGTCTTCCCCTTTCAGGTATGTCTTTTGTCTATTGCACAACCACACTGGCAGTGCTCTGAGAGAGAGTTTGCACTAGATCTCTGCAAGAGATTGACACAGCAGAGCCAGGAGCCAAATCTACTATAATTTTCAGAAGAATCTCTTTGAAATACAGAGCCCCTTTCTAAGCCAGTGTCTGGCATGCAAGCTCTTTTAGAAAATGTTTTAGCACCATCTTACAAATAGTTAATGAATTTGATGTTACTTCCATATTACAAATATATAGCAAATGTCCTTTTCAAAATCAGAACTTGTTTCCCAATTGTAGAAACACTTTGTTTATCCTATAAGACCAAGCAAGTAGTGTTTAATTCTGAAATATATGCAGCATAATATAAAAATATTTTATGATGATGTGCTACAAGAGGATTCAGTTCCATTTCCTCCTTACCTCAATTAGTTTTACTGCCCTTTAAGACATCAGATAGAATTTAAGTACCAGAGAAACAAATCTTAAAGTGATTCATTTTAAATGCAATGTTTACAAAGTTTAATTTTATATGAAGCTTCTTTTAAAAGGAAAATGTGTACCGTATCAGCAGACACCCGTGACACCTAGCTAAATATTAATAGAAAAGCCAAGGAAGAAATAACTTTACATTTCAAATCATGACAAAACTGATGCAGTAGGAAAATGTGTCGAGTGTTGAAACTGTAACATAGGAGCTCCTCAAACTCTGACAGTCCCTGAGCAATGGAACGGTTAACATAGCATAGCACAGTCCACAAATACACCAGCTAAATCTCTGTGTCAGAACACATTAATTATAGCAGTCAGCTTACCTTCCTCCTTCGTAAGATTTTTGATTAAAATTTCACACATTACAATGATATGTGTCTTTTCTACAAGCTGTGAAATTTACTCAGCCATCAATGGACTTGCATGTTATTCCTAAGAAGCTTATGGTACATAAAAAGTTGACTTATGATCTCTGAATAGTGAAATCAAAGACAGTTTCTTTTGGACAGACTTAGAATTTTCTACCAGCAGTTATGTTGCAGAGCAAAAACATTCATTAATAATATTGTACCCCCAAAAGCAATAACTTCTCTCTTAATATGTTGGCTCAAAATTTACAACTGCAAAGCTTAATTAAGCTGTAGATTATGGTCTGAAAGGTATAGTCAATGTAATGAATCCCTGAAGATGAAAAATAAACAATAAAAGATAATCAAAACATTTATCTATTTAATGGATTTATTTAGTTGTGTTGTAAATGTTATTTAACAGATGTGCAAATATTAATGAAATAATGCAAAGATAATTGTGAACACATTACATCATCATTATCTAAATTGGCATGCAATCCTTCCTCCTGTTAACTCTTACAACTACAGAAAACAAGTTTATAATTCTACCAATTTGAAATCCAATTATTTTTAAGGAAGGATCACTATAGTTTTAGATTCTATACTTTTGTAATTAGTTCCATAACACATGACTTCTCTACATAAAAGTCAAGGATTTAATCAAATAAACCTGAACTAGGATGTCTCCAGCATTCCATCGTTTATCAAGTTTAAACATTTCATCTACATCAATCATGTCCTGGATTCATTTTGCGTGAAAGATTTTGTTTTTTATAACTGTTTAGAAATATAAAATATAGATGTTCATGTATGTATGTTCATGCCTGCGCCACCCCCCCACACACACACACACATAACCATGCAAACGTTTAGCTACACTGGAGCCATTGAAAATTACCAGATATTCAACTTTTCCCACTTAAAAATATAATAAATTTTAAACTTTTTTCTTATTATAGCAAATCTGTAATTATTTTATTAAATTCCTCAACTTCTTTGCTATATGAAAAGGGATATAGTTATATGAAAAGGTGAATATTTTATAGTTTTATTGAGTGTCAAAATTATGTGTATTTGAATGCCAGTGGACATTTGTAGATTATTCTCTCTGACATGAATATTCCCAATCTTCTCTCACAGAGAGAATATACCATTTGATAAAACAGCTAATTGCAACTGAATCAATTTCATTGGATTTTAGCAATATCAAAAATCTATTTTCAAGCTGGAAATTTTTTTTCAAAGGGAAAACATTCAGATATTAATGTTTGGGAATGATGGGAATTACAGTAGTCAAGTTTAGAAAAACAGGAAGGATAGGTTAAATTGTAGGTCATTAACTCTAAGGCTTCCTAATTTATAGACTGTAAATACCTTTATCATCTATGAATGCTGAAGTTGAAGTTTGTGAAGTATAACTGGTCACTTCCCATAGTACCTTTTACTTTGTAGAAATTCTTTTTTTTTTTTTGAGGTACCGGGGATTGAACTCAGGGGTGTTCTACCTCCATGCTACACCCCCGGCCCTATTTTTTATACTTTATTTTGAAACCGGATCTCACGAAGTTGCGGAAGGCCTCACTAGGTAGAGAGAGAGAGAGAGAGAGAGAGAGACAGGGAGAGAGAGAGAGCGCTGAGGCTGGCCGCGAACCCGGATCCTCCAGTCTCCGCCTCCCAAAGTACTGGGATAACAAGCGTGCGCCACCATACCCGGCTACGTTGTAGAAATTCTAAGAGAGGTAATCCACAGCAACATTCCCCTTCCTGAACTAGGAGTGAAAAACTGAGACTCCCTTCTCTTCAAGTCACTCACCCAGTCTCCAGTGAAGAATTATGAGGCATTCCATTGTTAACCTAACTCCAAGAAGGTCATTATAGTTAACCTACAACTTTTCTATTGCAATTTAACCTCATTTTTTATTTTCTTGTCCTTCAACAAGATGAACTGCTAGTAATATTTTCCATAAACCTAAGCTAAAGTGATGGATTGTCTATCAGTCTTTCCTTCCCAAAATTATTTAATCCAACTTTCCTTAACCTTTTCCCACAAAATCTCTTCTCAAATCCTTTGGTTATTTCCACTTTTGTTAATATTGTCTTCTGTTTCCACATTTAGCTTAACATGAAGATCTCAAGATGCTCAAATACCCCTGAATTCAATACCCTGGTGCACAATAATCCAATTGGTCATGGAAATGCTAAATTAAACATATTAACCAGAAGTAAAAAAACCCAATATACAAATAAATTACAATTATATCCAACTTACATGTATTCATCTATGAAGTAGTATTTTCTACGAAGGTTAGATGTCACCATAAATAGAGATTACTTCAGGACTTTTACCAACAAAATGAGCAAGATCAAGAACAAGTGATATTCTCTCCCAAGACCATTATACAATTAACTATCATTGAGAAGGATTAGTTGAAAAAAACTGTACATCAGAAGGCCCATCTTTCCCTGCAGAGATAGCACAAGAAAACTACCATTTCCTCAGTCTGTTGACTGTGCCAAGGTTATTTGGGAGAGACAGATCCTTTCCCACTGCTTACTTAGTTTATGCCTCCTTGAGAGATGGGTATAGACTACTACCCTCCCCTACCTTTTTCGAGTTATGGATGACCTGATTTCTCATTGTCCTATTCAAAGAAATCCTAGATGTTTTTTCCTATTGGTCTGGGACTTGGTTTCTTGTAAGGTAACTAAGATCCCCAGTGTTAGATACCCTTAAAAAAAGAGGAAAGCTTTGGTCTAACAAATTTTCAGAAGACCCTACTGGTAGTAGAACTCATTAAATCGGGGGCATTCTCAATTCAGAGATCACAGTATTTCTAAAACTTTAGTGTGTATACAAATCATCTTCGGGGCTTTTTAAGACACAAAAATCATTGAGTCTCTAAGTCCAGGGCTTCTGATTTAATAGGTCAAGGGTGGGACACCAGAATTTCCACTTCTGATGCTGATGCTTGTGGTCTGAAGACCACACTTTGAAAACTGCTCACATAAGCCATGCCTGAACAGCCAAATTCCAGAAGAGATAAAACTTCGGATTCCACAGAATAGCAATTAAAAAAATTGAAGCAAGGAGCTAAGTTCAACTCTTCCTTCATTATCTACTTGTTGTAATAGTTTGGATATAAAATGTCCAATAGAGGAGTTCATGTGTTAATCTATGCAGCTAGGTTCAGAACTAGAGGGTGGCTGGAGGAGGTGGATCACAGGAGGCATGGCCTTGTGGAACTGTGTCTGTTCCTGGTCTGTCTCTTTCTCTCTCTCATTCTCTTCCTCTGCTTCTTGGAGACCATGAAATGAGAGCAACTTCTCTGCCATTCCCTGCCATTGATCTGTTTCTGCCTCAGAGCCGGACAGTCATGGACTGAACTCTGTAACCATGAGCTCCAAATAAACCTTTCTTCCTCTAAGTTGTGCTAGTCAAATATTTGGGTCATAGTGAAGAAAAAAGGTGACTAAAGCATTTGCTTTTAACCTGACCTCTTGGAATTAAGAATTTATTTGTTTGTCCTCCTTGGGGATACATTTTTTGGAAGCAAGGGTCAGTATAGGTGAGAATCTAGGTTTACCTAACATTATTTCCCCCTGTCTTTGCCACCATTTGCCCAGTTTTGTATCATGCCCCTACTCTTCATGGAACCACAGAGGAAAGTACCACTTGGAAAGAAGCAGTATTCTCCAAACAATGTGTGCCCATGAAGACCAAAAATGTTTCCAGGTTTCAGAACATTTCAAGAGACCAAATACACAGTCATAGATTATTCTTTCATTTTTCAACAAATATTTATTTAATGCTTCCTCTATTCTGATAAGTTTACTGTGAAGAAAGGTACAGAGATACATTTGGGGGTCATTAAATTCACATTTGTAGTGAAGGAAATTGAATATCTTCTTGTATCATTTTACTATTAACGAGGCATTTTTGCATGTACTATCAAATATGATCCTCAACACATCCCCATGAGTTAAGGATTGATTTAAATAATTACTAGGCTTTATGTGTCTTGATGTAATTCTACCGAATAGACTCTAAGACAGGTATTTGAGTGCAAATAATTAATTTACAAAGTCATCCAGGAAGTACTGTGAGGCAGTAGAAAAGTGAGATAGGGACTGGAGAAAAGCCAATACAATTAAAAGCAGCACATAAATGAGCAAACTCCCATTCTACAATCAATAATATATGTATTAATTGTTCAAGGAAGGATAATATTTTATCAGCAAGGAGACATCTGTGTATCACATATATACATTTTTTAATCATGACAAAGATTTTTCTTAAAATTTCTTAAATGCTCTGGTAATGTTACTTTTGAAAATTAACAACAGTTTTCCCCTGCCAATTTTTGCATCAAAGCTGACCAAGCTGCTCCTACTCTGGAATTTTAAACAAAATCTAATTAAATCAACAAAGTTCTCTGGATAGGGTTAGGCTGCTCCCTGAAAGCCCATCACTCCGTTGCTCTGCCTGGAAGAGCTCTCCCCCTTGTTTTTAGCTGACTTTTTCTCGGGCTGGCCCTTGATCACTCTTAATGATCCCCAGCTGTATCAGTTCCCTGCCTGCTTTAACCCCAATTGGCCTGGCCTCACATCTCTACAGTGTCTGGAGGAAAAATGAAGCCAAGCTGACCAGCACCTCCTTAATGCAGTCCCAGATAATAGGTGGTAATAGACATTTAAATCATTTCTTTTGTTCTTCTACACGTGTGAAGAAAATTAATAATGTGTGCACTTTTTAAAAAAATCAAGAAGAGAAGATAATAATGCTGGGTGCCTGTCAATCTGAATATTACAGTATCACTATTCCCCACCCCTCTCACCCACTTCATTATTTAAAGATGTTTACAAATCTGGCAGCATGGAGCAGTGTCTGTGGCTGAGAGGTTGTACAAATCTGCCCAGAATTGGCCACAGATGTGCAACATCCCTATAACCTACTTATTTCCAAAACTGACCTTTTCTTAGGATGCCTATTTATAAAATCCATGGACTGTATTAATAGCAGACCACATTATTTTATTTTAAAACAAAGAATAAGAACATATCATGAAATCAAGCATTAGCCATGAAGATTGTCAGGGAGGTAAGCTTGTCCTACTTGGCAATCACCTCATTAGCAGAAATGAACCAACACAATTCATCCTATAGGAAAATGTAAACTTAGCTGAAGACTGGGAGGTTGAATGCAGTCAAGAAACCCTTAAGAAGTAAGTAGTCAATACAGACACACCTTGCTATTACACAGTAGATAATGTAAATCAACTGCCCAACTTTGTTCAGATTAATAGTGTATACTTACACTTACACATACTCTCTAGTTTAGACTCTTATTAAGAATTGTTGTTCATGAGCTCCAATTATTTTTCTTAAAACAGCAACAACAGGAATAAAATACAGCAAACTTTGTCACTTTCTCTAGCTGAAGAGACAGTTTTGATTTAGCAACAGCCTCATGCACAATATAATCATCAACCAAACCAAAAAAATCACTCTTCATGATTAGCTTTAGCCACAATATTTTATTTTAATTAATTAATTATTCATTTATTCTTGTGTTGGGGATTGAACTCAGGGGCATTCTACCTCCAAGCTATACCTTTCACCCTTTAAAAAAAATTTGTTTTGAAACAGGGTCTCATTAGGTTGTGGAGAATCTCACTACTTTGCTGAGGCTGGCCTGGCCTGGAGCCTCCTGTCTCAGTCTCCCAAGTACTAGGATTACGGGGGTGTGCCACCACACCTGTCTTTAGCCACAGTATTAAAATATATTATGGATTAAGGAAAGATGACAGTATTAGCACAAAAATGGGTAATACAATAAGCAGAACTTTATTTTTAAAAACTTGCCTGATAGAAGTATTTATTTTTCTCTGGACAACTGAAGATAAAGACATATGTGTGCTTATTAAATTCAAGTTTAACTTATATTTATGCTTTCATTTCATGTGGAGACACCTCTGGTGTGTGTATAACTGTGTGTGTATAACTGGTGTGTGTATACGCATGGGTATGTATGAGGTACATGTGTCCATGCTATTGTGGTGTATTCTGAAAGTATAAATGTGTACACAAATGCATACATACATGTAGTGTACCACTGCATTATACCATTTAACACTGAGTTCCAAGGTGTACCTGTTCCTACTCATTTTAAAAAAAATTATAGATATTCACCTTCAGACATGGTTTTCAGCTGAATGTCCACTGATTTTGTGATGCCCTCTGAATTTATTTTTGTTCCTTTGAGTTATGTGAAAGAAATATATAACTATTAAGCAATGTTATTTAATATAATATGGGTTTAATCATTCTACTACCTTTTCTGCAGAAACGAGATTTTATTTCATGTAGTTATGCTCAAAAGTCAATTTTGTACTTTACTATCCATGCCATGAAACTCCCCTGAGAAGTGAGCTAAGTCACCAAGAACAGGGCTCAGCTTGCAGTTTCCATAGACCTGCCTGGCAGAAAATGTGCCTGTAATCCTATAATCTAATGCTTGTGGCATCACGAGTGTCTTCTCTAAGAAATATTAGCTGGTCAATTGATTTCTACCCCCGAGGAAGAATGAGTGCTTTTTGTTGTTGTTGTTGTTGTTGTTGTTGTTGTTGTTTTATTCTTTTTTTTTGGTGTGATTAGTAGCCCCTGAGATTTTATACTTCTGCCCACTTAAATCAGATGTACAATATAAAGCACTTTAGGACTCTGAAATGCAAAAGACTATGTAAATGTAAGATTTATTCATTCACCATAAGTTCAGTGTCTGACTAGCTGAAAGGACTTTTTGTAGCAAATGGTTCAGAGTGCTCTTCATTCAGGTCTGCTGGGGATAATGTGTCCAAAGTAAATACCCAAAAGGCCTTCCTTCTACGAAGTTCACCACCTGAATTATCCTCTCTCTGTGAAGGATTAATTTTCTAAATGCCTATGAATTTCAAACTAGAAATTGCATGGTACAGATTAATAAAGAGTTTAGCTGTAGGGCAATCAGTTGTACTTTTTCTAATCAAGCTCAATATACCCAAAGTACTCTTTTAACATTCTAATAGTTCACCAAATGTATTCGAAGTCACATGGCATGTCATCATGCAAGTAGCTTTATCAGAAAAACAATTTCTGAATTAATACAACCTGAGACTCTTATTGCCAAAGTGTGTGCAAGGAGCTTGCAAGGAATGAGAACCAGTAGTGTCTTTGCTTACCTCTGAGTTACCCCTCAGCTCTATTTTATTTTTGTATTATGAAACAGGGACTCACTATGTAGTTGAGGCTGGCCTTGAACATGTGATCTTCCTGTCTCAGCCTCCCAAGTACTGGCATTACAATCATGAGTCAACACTGTTCCCATCCTCTTAACACACAGCTGTCAATGGGTGTTTTGAGAAAGTATTGTTTTCAATACTTCAAGTATTTAACAACAAATCCCACTATTATTTATATTATAATGCACCAATAAAAATTTTATAAAAAGGGTTTTTACAGCTCCCCATTAATTTTCTCATTTATTCATTTATGGTCTTATGGATTCTTATTTATTCAATAAAATCTATTAACATAAAAATTACCTAAAATGACATCCTTAGCAATTTATGCAGATTAGGATTAACATGTTTTCTTGAACCTCTTCTCTTCCTCTTTTTTCCAACTTTTCTTTTCCTCTTTCTTCTACCTTTTCTTTTCCTCCTGCTTCATTTTATTTCTCTTTTACAACCTCAGACACAAAAGACCAAGTTCAATTTCTCAGTTCATGACACATTATCATCTTCCAACTCTGCATGCCAACTCTATTTTGTTCCATTTCTTTATTGTCCCATGCTTATTTTTTATCCTTTCCTATAGGCGTGCACCCTAATGTGAATGTAAATTTTAAAGAATATAAGAATCATTAAAATATTATTTGCATAGATTGGGCTTTCTTACATTTATGTAACATCTATTACACTCTAATCCTTACTTTTTGCTTTTCTGGAGTGTGTGTGTGTTTGTGTGTGTGTGTGTGTGTGTGTGTGTGTGTGTGTGTTTTCACTTAGCTCTAAATCTAACAGTTACCTTTTTTCTCCATGTCTTTCTAGTCAATTGCTCTTGACTGTTGCATAATGTCTCATTGCGCACATCCACATATTGACTGACTTACTAAAGAGTTTAGCTGTATGAAGATTAGTTGTATTTTTTCTAATCTGAATCTATTTTGATGAATTCTTAGATTACTTCTGGCTGCCCCTCACCTCCCCCCAATCCACAGTTTAAGTAAGCTCCCTGTACATGTTCCCTTCTGAACATAAGCAAGAGTTTGTTTGGAGTATGCGTCCAATAGTACAATTATGGATGGAATCGTGGGACCTTATGGTAGAAGTAAATGCACAATACATTTCATATGTAATAGCATTATTACTACAGGTAGAGTACTGCTACATTAATCTGTGGGTTTTTGTTTTGTTTTGCTTTGTTTTTCTATTTACTAATGGCAATACTCTATCCGTTTTCCAGTGTATTTCCTATCTTTGTCCTTTTAATTTAAAGGGGTCCATTATTTAGCATAAAACATACCCCTATTTTGTATTTTTGGAGATGTAGATAAGTATAATATATACTTCAGTATATATTATTCTGTATATATATTCTGTATACTATATACAGAAGTATAATATACTTTTGTACTTCTTTACCAGAAGTATATTTTTTTTATTTTTTTTATTGGTGCATTGTAGTCTCACATCACAATGAGTATCAGTTTGGTGTTAACATA
>PVJS01045487.1:0-16214 GCA_004027185.1 Glis glis
AGAAATAGGAACTCTGATACACTGTTGGTAGGATTGCAAATTAATGCAACCACTTTGGAAAACAGTGTGGAGGATCCTCAAAAGAATGGGAGCTGGGCGTGGTGGCGCACGCTTGTAATCCCAGTACTGGGAGGCGGAAACCGGAGGATCTGGGTTCGCAGCCAGCCTCAACTACTTAGTGAGGCCCTCCGCAACTTAGTGAGACCCTGTTTCAAAATAAAAAAAAAATAGGGCTGGGGGTGTAGCTCGGAGGTAGAATGCACCTGGGTTCCATCCCCAGTACAGCAAAAAAAAAAAAAAAAAAAAAAAAAAAAAAAAAAAAAGAATGGGAATGAACCTACCATATGACCTAGCTCTTCCAATCCTGGGTATTTACCCAAAAGAACTGAAACCAAACTACCAGAGTAATGCATGTGTATCTATGTGTATAGCTGCACAATTTACAATTGCCAAACTATGGAACCAGCGGAGATGTCTATCAAGAGATGAATGGATTACAAAACTATGGGATATGTACACAATGGAATTTTACACAGCCATAAAGTAGAACAAAATTATGTAATTTTCAGGGAAATGGGTGGAATTAGAGAACATTATTCTAAGTGAGATTAGTCAGTCACAAAAAGTGAAAAGTCAGATGTTCTCCCTCATATGCAGAAGCTGGGAGAAATTGGGACATAGGAGGGACTCCAGACAAAGGAGGAAAAACCTTAGTTGAGTGAAGAAGGGGACGTAACTGAGGGAGATGAGAAGGGGGAAGAGGGGAACAGCTCAATGGTCATGATGTATATATACAAACTTATCAAAGCTAATAACTGTGCTGAGCATGTGAAGGAGGAGAGAAGAAGGGAATGGAGTGGGAACTAGGGTAGGGCTCAATGAGTGCTGTGTGCATGTATGCCTCTATCACCCTGAATTCCAACAAGCTGTATGATTACAATGCACCAATAATAACAAAAGGAAAAAATGAATATAAATCCTCAAACCACATGTCTCCAACCTAGGAAATATCTGTGTTAAAAAGTTTGCTCATTCACTGATTCTTTTTTATAGCATATATTATTTACCTGTTTATTTTAACAAAACTCATATTGCATTTACTCTGAGCCAGACAATGTATTACAAAAACAACCTACTTGGTGAATATGCCCAAAGTCAAGTATTATAGTATGTCTTCTGTGGCTGCAAACATGATTAACATATAGTCTCTACCCTTAAAAGGAGCAGATAGATCCAGAAGTAGTGGTGTATGCCTGTAATACCAGTACTTGGGAGGCTGAGGCAGGAGGATCACAGGTTCAAGGCAATTTAGCAAGACCCTTAGCAACTTAGTGAGACCCTGTTTCAAAACAAAAATTAAAAAGGGCTGGGATATAACTTGGAGTCAGAATGCCCCTCAGAGGTTCAATCCCCAGTACCAAAAAAAGAGAAAAAATAGTGGAAGACCATTAATATAGATATTCATAATTATAATATGAGATAAAATATAATCAACCATAAGAGAAAGAAAAGTCAAGTGCTCTAACAGAATCAACTCATCTGCTGGAAAAATTTCACAGTAAAGGAGAATGTTAAGCTTAGTTTAAAAAACTGCCTAGAATTTGGTCATGTGAATACTGGTGAGAGGGCATTTCTCCCCTAAGGAAATTTTTGAACAAAAGTATATGTCACTTTGAATCTCACTATAATGTATAATTGCAGTGTACCAATAAAGGTATTAAAATATGTTAGCAAGTAAACATTTGTTATCCAGAGAAACAGTGAGTAGTTCTGTTAGAGTAGTTAGAGCCTTTGAAGTGGTGAGAACAGAGTAAGAAAATGAGATTAGAAAGTTTGTCTGAGAACCAGTCTGAACAGAAAGGAATAGATATGTCAGTATCTTCGTTTAGTATTACCCAGAAGCAAGCCCTAAAACAAGTATTTAAGTGCAAGTAGTTTATTTGGAAAGTGAAGCACAGGTAGAGAAGTAGAAAATTCAAACAGAGAAGGTAAAAAAGCCAATAGAAGGTGTGATACCAAGCAAATTGTCACTGCAGATAAGTGTGTAATCCCACTAGGGAATTTGGGAGGCCATGTAGAACATGTACCTAAAAGTTGTGCTTAGTGCAGGATGAGACAGCTGGGGTATTTATTCATTAGTTCCTATCACTCATTAGTTGAGAGCTGTACCAGCAGGCCTTAATTTTGGGATATACACAACCTATCTTATGTGTGGGTGGAATGGTATTCAGTGGCAGGAAAAAGCCAATTCACTTCTCAGTACAAAACTTCATGTCAAAGCTGACTGCCACACTCCTGTACCCAGCCTGCTATCTCATAGATCCTGGAAGAGGACTGGGAAGCACCTGTGCTCAGATATCATAATGGGACCAATGGTTTACCTTTAAAAAGTAGAGATTCTGAAGCCTGGAGAAGGGAAGAGACAAATCCATCATATAGGGAGTTGGCGGGAGAGATAACAGTAATTTATAGAGCTACTCACAGGGGAGAAAGTGTGAGAAACATTTATTCAGGGTGAAATGTTGAAGCTGGCTTCTTACGGTGAGGAGTGGATAGTGGTAAATTTTACACCTTTGTCCTCATTAAACATTCTCAATGTTCTGAGCTCCATTATCTGAAAATAACAAGATTTTTATTTGTTTGCATTTTAAATATGCTTTATTTTAATATACTTTTATTGGTGCATTGTAATTACACATCATAATGAAATTCAGAGTGATAGGGACATACATGCACACAGCACTTGGTGTGCTTCCTCCCAGCTCCCTCCCCACTCCTTCCCCTTCCCCATGTATGATATTGAGATTGGCATTGATAGTTTTGTGTATGTACATAGCATCATTTGGAGACTTGATTAAATATGCTTTCTTCATGAAGAAAGATTTGGAAAATTATTGAGGCCCAAGGTATGGCTGGGATCTATGTTTTGTTTCTTAGCTACCATGAACTACATCACCACAATTGAGACAGGGACACTAAGGTTTCATTGAAGCACTTCAAGTTATAAAGGGAACTCAGAGTAGCAAACATTTTTAAACTATTTTACTTTAGAGAGAAATTAACTAAATGCAGAAAAGTGAGTTGACCTGCTCTAATGTCACAAAACTAATTTTTGATAGAGTTAGATATTAAAATAACCCAGTTTAAGAGTTGACAGGAAATGGAGAGGGCTTCTGGTCTCATTCTTTTTTTTTATTGGTGCATTGTAATTATACATGATAGTGAGATTCAAAGTGTTACATTCATATATGCACACAACATCACTTGGTGTGTTTTCCTCCCTACCATTTCCCTCCTCATACATGCTAGTGAGATCCATAGTGATACAAAGATATAAGAACACAACATTATTTGGTCTGTTTCCTTTACCAAACCTCCTTTTCCTCTTACACCTGCTCCCTCCTCCCTCCAGCAATTCTCTTCAGCTAACGTTCCCATCAAGAGGTTGATAAACTTCTTTTTTTTTTTTTTTTTGCAGTACTGGGGATGGAACCCAGGAGCATTCTGCCTTTGAGCTACACCCCCAGCCCGATTTTTTATTCTTTATTTTTGAAATGGGGTCTCACTAAGTTGTAGAGGGCTTCACTAAGCAGCTGAGGCTGGTCATGAACCTGCAATCCTCCTGTCTCAGCCTCCCAAGTACTGGGATTACAAGCCTATGCCACCACGCCCAGCTGTTTGATAAACTTCTGATCCCACAGCCCAGAGAAAATCTATAGTATATATATTCTCCAAGAGAACCCAGACCTGTTAAAAAGTTAATCCTTGTACTAAATTGAAATCTATTTTACTGTGGTTTCTACCTACTGGTCTGCTCTGTCTCTGAGAGTCACACACACCCGCATCTGGTCCTCCTGTTCTACGACAGCCCCTCAGAGGTATAGAGACAGAAAGGGTTGTAACAGTATTCCATAGGCCAAACTGCTTCAGCTTCTTAATCTCCTTATGGGATCTGAACTTCAGCTCCTTCCCTGGCCCCTTTTTTTTTCCTTTGGACATACAGCCGGGGGTCTGTGACTGTTTGTATTTTTTTAGTTTGGTATTGCTTATTGAACCCAGGGGTATTCTATTTCTTTTTTTAACTTTTTATGTTCATTTATTTGTGCATTGTAAATTATAATTATACATTTTGATATAGGTCAGGGTATGAACATCATACATGCACACATTGCACATTTAGCCCTCCCTCCAATCCCACCCTATTCCCTCCCCCTTCCCTCCCTTTCATGCTCAATCACTATCTGGGTATTCTATTTCTAAGCTATACTCCCAGCATTTTTATTTCTTATTTCAAAACAGGGTATTAATAAGTTCCTGAGAGCCAGGCATGGTGGCATATGCTTGTAATCCCAGTACATGGGAGGCTGAGATAGGAGGATTGCAGGTTCGTGGCTAGCCTCAGCAACTTAGGCCCTCAGTAACTCTGTGAGACCCTGTTTCAAAGTCGAAGAATAAATAGGGCCTGGGGGTGTAGCTCAGAGGTATAATGCCTCTGGGTTCCATCCCCAGTACCACAAAAGAAAAAAGTTACTGAGGCTCTCCTCCTCTCTCAGCTTTCCAAAGTACTGGGATCACAGGTGTGCGCCACCATGCCAGGCTTGTCTGTGGCTTTGAGTGTGTGTGTGTGTGTGTGTGTGTGTGTGTGTGTGTGTGTGTGTCTGCGCGCATTATTGGGAATTGAACCCAGGGGCATTTTAACTCTGAACTATACTCCCAGGCCTATATTTTTAAAACAGGGTTATGTTAAGTTGTTAAGGCTGGTCTTGAACATGTGATTTTCCTGTCTCAGCCTCCCAAGTACTGGGATTACAGGCATGTGCTACCATGCCTGGCTTGTCTGTGGCTTTTTTAATATGTGAGGCCCAGAGATAAATGTAAATGAGTTCTAACCAACCAAGGGAAAAGTAGTATTCTCACCTCCTTCCTTCTGGACTTTAGAACTCCTAGTGATGCAAGTGAGAAGCTACATTAGTTTTGGGATGACATTTCCACTGATGACTCACTGTGTTATTTTCTTGGCTAATGCTCTCTCTAGATTACCTGAGAAGCAGCTACATCCAAACTGAAAGAAAACTTAACAATCCTTTAGTCTAATCCTCTCATTTTTACAGGAATGATGAAGGTCCTAATCAATCACACTCAAGATTCAGTCACACCACCAAATTATGTGGAAAGAACACTCCAAAGACAGATTATTCCTCAGTAAATTATGATAATCTAATACCATCTCTTTTGTTAAGTTTTTACTCATTTCTTCTCTGCCAACTTATGGCCCCTGCCTCTTGCTATTGCCACAGCATCCTGTGCAAACATCTAGAAAAAATTTCACACATTACTAGAGTTCATGCTTCTCACAGGCAATGTATCTGCTACTGGCCATTTTCCAAAGATAGTAACCCCACTGTGTTTATCTGTGAACCTGTAGCATGTTCTGGTGCATTCTACCGAGTCCAAATAAGGAAATGGAGTCCAGAAAAGGAAGTTAACATACTTGAAAGCCATGGCAGGGGCATGGAAAGTCCACTAGTTCCCTTTTTTGACTCCTTTCAGCCTAGCCTTGGTAAGTCCCATAGTAGCTGCTTAAGTAGAAAGTTCTTGGAACTATAGTGTGTGTGTACAGTTTTTTAGTATTGGGGATTCAACTCAGGGGTGTTCTACTACTGAACTACATCATCAGCCCTTTTTATTTATTTATTTTTACTTTGAGACAGGGTATTGCTAAGTTGCCCAGGCTGGACTCAAACTTTCCATCCTGCCAGGCATGGTGGCGTACACCTGTATTTGGGAGGCTGAGACGGGAGGATCACAGTTTCGAGGACAGCCTCAGCAATTTAGTGAGGCCCTCAGCAACTTAGTGAGATCCTGTTTCAAAATAAAAAAATAAAATATGGCTGGGGGATGTAGCTCAGAGGTAAAATGCCTTTGGGCTCAATCCCGAGTACCAACAAAACAAAACAAAACTTTCCATCCTCCTGCCTCAGCTTCCCAAGTAGATGAGATTATCAGCATGTGCTACTGCTAACACACATTTTTTTTTTTAGGAACAGTTTCTATAAACTTTAGCTCTGGTGTTCAAACTTTATGGTTTCAAACACTTCATTTTTAGTAGGTCAGCCAAAGGTGAATGGGCTTAAGGGGACTGATTCACACTGATCAAACTCGCAGTCAATCAGTCGATAAACCCAAGACCACTTTATTCATTTATACTGATAAATGTAGCTATTAAGACTTCTGGAATATGCAGAGTCCCCTACAGGGCTATCTACTTAGAAAACCAACTTACTATTGAAAAGCTGTTTTGTGAATAAATACAATTGTAAAGTTGTGGGTGCTTTGAGAGGCTGCTTGCCAACTTATAAGCAATATCTGAATTTCCTCTAATATATCTCTTTCAAGGGGGTGGCCAGCCTCTGTCTACATAGTTCTATTTCCAGAGATGTGAAGTCCTCTTCTATCCTGCTAAAGCAGCCTGCTTCATTCACAGAGAGTTTAATCATTACTAACTTTTGCACTGTGTTGAGCTAAACTCTGGCTCCCTATGGCTACTTCTCAATTGATCTTGACTATCTGCCTTGGGATTTTACAGAGCATTCTTATCCCTTCCCCTCTGAAAGTGTCCTCAGCGATCTTAAGAGAGAGACAATGACCTCTGAGACTTGTCTTCTTTGGAGAATTCGTGGCCCTGGCATCTTCAACCAATTATCTGATGATATAGATTCCATTTCCCTCCCCAGTGTGCCCCCTGCCTTCTGCATATGCCAGTGTGTATGGGCACCTTTTAAAGTGGAACAGGGGAGCAGAGATCCACACTAGTGAGAGATCTGTAAATAACCAGAATACTCTGGTAGGTTTTTTTAGGTCTCCCTGTTTTGCACTTTGACAGAGCTGTAGAACTTGTTGCAAGATCTTTCTCCAACCCACCTTCATCACAATCCTTCTTAGTCCCAGAAAGCCAACCCATAATTTAATCACTCCCTCCTGACATATAAAGTGCAATTTCCTGGATTATTGCTTATCTTCCATTAGTTGCATCTTAAAGTGATACCTAAATATTGACCTGACATAAATCTTAAATTCATTAAGACATGTTTGGTGGTCTAACATATGATCTATCCTGGAGAATGTTCCATGTGCAGCTGAGAAGAATGGGTATCCTGTAGATAGCTATTGAATGGAATGTTCTCTATAGGTTTATTTTGTTTGAAGTGCAGTTTAAGTCCAATGTTTTCTTATTGCTTTTTGTTTGGATAATCAATCCATGGCTGAAAGTGAGGTGTTGAAGTCTCCCACTATTATTATCTGTGGTCTATCTCTCCCTTCAAATCTACTAATATTTGCTTTATATATTTATGTGCTCCAATATTGTGTGCATATATATTTATATTTATTGTATCTTCTTTATGAATTAACATTTTTTGTCATTATGATCTTCCTTTGTCTCTTTTTACGATTTTTTACTTAAAGTCTATTTTATCTGATATAAATATAGCTACTCCTGCTCACTTTTGGTTTCTGTTTGTGTGGATATCTTTTTCTGCCCCTTCACTTTCAATTCACTGTCTTTACCAGTGAATTGAGTTTCTTTTAAGCAGCCAATTATTGTGTTTTGTGTTTTAAAATCCATTTAGCCATTCTAAGTCTTTTAATTAGTGTGTGTGTATGTGTGTGTGTGTGTGTGTGTGTGTGTGTGTGTGTGTGTGTGTGTATTTGCAGGCTAGAGATCCAGGGAAACCATTAGCTGCTCAGTCCAAGGAACTGGAGTTTCAGACAAGAGGGACCAATATAGCCCTAGTCTGAGGCCAAAGCCTGAAAGCACACCCTGCAGAGTCAGTAGTATATTCAACTGCTGAAGAATTTGGAGTCTGATATCTATGGGTGATGGCAGCAGCAGCAAAAAAAAAAAATAAATAAATAAATAAAATAAAATGCACCCCACTTAAGAAAGGTCAAGTGTGCATGTGTTAGCATTAAAATTTAGCATTGAAAATTTCTAGACTTTTTTCTTTAGGCAACAAGATGGCACTGAAGAGGTTTTAAATATACAAAACACTTATAATTTAGAGAAATGACTTTAGAGAAGAGTTTGGAGTTGAAGTCCTTAGGAAATCTTCCCAGGTGATCAGATAAGGGTTGGTGTTACTAGAATAGCAATGAGGAGGAGGGGCAGAGTTAAAAGATGAAAGTTAAAAGGCTTCAGCAATGTATTAGAATTGAATTGGAAAATGAAAGCTAAGCACAGGAATTCAACCAAATAAGGGAGAGTAAAAAGGATATTCTAGTGAGAAGTGATGAAAATTTTGAGGACATATGTCATAATCAGAGTACTATTTGGTATGACCAGAACATAGTGTGCCTTTAAGAGTGAGGCTGGAAACAGTCTGGGATCCTATCAGGGGAGCTATTCATGCCAGGATGAAGAGTTTAGGCCTTCTTGTGTAGGCTATGGAAAAGCAAGGATGATTTTAAGCATGAGGTTATACTGCATTGAATAAAGTATACTGTAATTCAGTAAGGATTGATCCAAGGGTATGAGGAAACAGGAAGGAAGATCAGTGAGGAGGCTTTTCCATTCATCTTAAGAAGAAATGATCAAAGTCTGAACTTAGAATAAGGGAAGTAGAAATAGGGAGGAGGGGACAAATGCAAGAGCTCTTTAGAACAGTCAAATCAATAGAAATGTACAAACTGTCATCTGGGTGGCCTGCTATCCTAGTGTGAGAATACCAGAATACCCTCTACACAGACTAATTCTCACTTCATTTAGACTAGTGCCCTAGATGTTTTTCTGTTTCCCCGTTGACGGATAAATCTCCATAATAAGATGCTGCAAGAGTCTCTCAAAGAAATTTCCTTGGAGCTCATTGCCACCAGTCCTGGCAGAAATGAGAAAACAGACACAGTGTCAACAACACCTTGGCACTTCCGGGGAAAGAGGAAAGAGCATGTTTTGAGAATAAAAGCTAGGACTTGGGAGTTTGAACCCTGGTAACTATTATCCTCTCTGAGCCTTCCATTTATCCTGTATAACATGTAAAATATTGCTTGCTTTTCACACATTAGAAAGAACATGAGGCTCTAAGAGAGAAAGGGATCTCAGTCCAGGACTATACTATATTTATTCTCCAGAAAGTTTCAAATTTTGAGTTTATAGCAAATATGCTATCAAGAAAAGCATGAACAAACTCTTTTGGTAAGTTGTATTAATCTAGGTTATTTACATTAAAAGGGATTAAAACAAGTTTCAAATTGGTTAAAGGGAAAAAGGAGGAGAAAAATTTATTAATTCATATAGTTGAAAAATACAGGCATCAAAATTTAAGCTGTAAAACTGTTTTGTTTCAAAGTTTTATTTTCTGTTTGTGGTACTGGGTTCATTGAACCCAGGGGAATTCTACTTCTGAGCTACACCCCCAGCCCTGTTGTTATTATTATTATTTGTATTTTGAAACAGGGTCTAAGTTTCTGAGGCTGACCTCAACCCTGTTATCCTCCTGTCTCAGCCTTCCAAGTACTGGGAAGTGTGCCACTGTGTATGGCTGTTCCAGAATTTTAAACAGTATCTTTGCTCTCATTTTTTCTATCATCTATCTATCTATCTATCTATCTATCATCTATCATCTATCTAATCTATCAATCATCTATCTATAGCTGTCTATCATCTATTTATCATATATCTAAATTTATCTATGTTTATCTCTATCCTTATCTCTATTTCTATTTCTCTATCAACCCCCCCTTTTTTTTGTATTCCTGCTTCCATTTTGGCTTCCTTCCCAAGTAGCTTCTTGACAATGTTGCTCCTGGCAGTTGCGGGCATATACTGTACCAGCTTAATTTTTTCTCAGTAACTACAAGAATAGTTTTGAAAAAGTTCTGAATATTTTAACATTGGTTTTGTGCTTACCAGAGAACCAATTACTATAACCAGGGACCAATCATAATTTCCCAGGTACTCCCACTGGCAGAATGTGATGGCAAGCTCAACTTGTAACAGTTTTTATATCAATTCTACTTCGTTTAATATTAATGTGACCATACCACTCTACATTGGTTACTACTTGCAGAGAATATCTCTAGCATTTCAGTTTTAACCTACTTTATCCCTATGTCTAAAGTAAGTCTCTTGTAGTACTCTGAATAATTGTGTTCATGGATTGGAATAATTAATATTGCTAAAATGTCCATACTTGCTGAAGTGATCTTCAGATTCAATGTAATTTCTATTAAAATTCCAGTGAAATTTTTACAGACATAGGAAGCGAAATCCTAAAACTCATATTGAATCACATAAGACCCCAAATAGTCAAAAAATCTTGGGAAAAATAGCATAGCTAGACACATCAAACTTTCTGGTTTCAAATTATATTGTAAAGATATAATAATCAAAAGATGACCCTTATTTTACATCATACACAAAATAAAATGAAACGGATAAAATACTTAAATATAAGTCATGGAACTGTGAAACTTCCAGAAGAAAACAAAGGGGGAAAAAGCTTCTTGACATTGGTCATGGCAATGATCTTTTGGATGTGACACTGAAAACAAGGAACAAAATAGACAAGTGGAACTGAATCAAACTAAAAAGCTTCCATACAGAAAAGGATACAATCAACAAGTGGAATGTCAACATGTGTATTGGAAGAAAATATTTTCAAACAATACGTCAAATAAGAGATTGATATTCAAAATATATAAAATGCATACAATTCAACATCAAGAAAAAAGATAAACCAATTTAAATCTGGAAGGAGGACCTGAAGAGACATTTCTCTAAATAAGGACATGTGAATGGCATATGAATGGCCAAAAGGTACATGAAAAGGTATTGGAGTTAAACCAATCATCGGGGAAATTCAAATTAAAACCACAGTGTGATAGCACTTCATACATGTTAGGATGGCTATTACTTTTTAGAAAAAGTAGTGTTAGCAAGGATGTGGAGAAAAGGGAGCATTTGTACACATCTGGTGGGAACATAATTTGGCACATTCTTTATGGAAACAGTTTGTAGGATTCTCAAAAATATAAAACCAGAAATTTCATTTGATCCACCAACCCAAATTCTAGGTATTTCTCCATAGGACTTGAAGTCAGGATCCCAAAGAGATACCTTCATTCCCATATTCATTGAAGTACTATTCACAATAGTTAAGCTATGCAAACAACCAAAATATCCATGGACAGGTTAGTGGATAAAGCAAGTTTTTCAGTCTTTTCACAAAAGACTGAAATCTATATCCATATCTGTATCTATATATCTATATCTATATCTATATCTATATCTATATCTATCTATATCTATATCTTCCTACAGTTTCTACCATCTCCCAATTTCTTTAAATTAAAGAAGCCAATTATTCCATTTGCAATACTATGGATGGGCCTTAAGAACATTATGCTAATCAAAATAATCCTGACACAGAAAGATTGCTTGAAATTTGTTGATTTTCTTTACTTATAGATTCTTGTATTTATCAAATTTGGGGATTTTTTGCAATTATTATTTTTTAATTTTCTGCTCCATTCTCTTTCAGTCTTCTTCCCATTTTACTTCCATAATACCTACATTGGTCCACTTTAATATGTCATAAGTTTCTTATGCTCTGTTTACTTATTTTTGATATTTTTCTTCTCAATCTTGTTTCAAATGTTCTACCTTCAAGTTTACTCATTCTTTTTTTTCTGCCAGCTTATGTCTTTTGTTGAAACCCTACAGTAAAATTCTAACTTCATTATTGAATTTTTTAGTTCCTGAATTTCTACTTGTTCTCTTTCTCTACTTTCTATGTCTTTCTCTTTATTCAAATTATGTTCATGTTTTCCTGATTTCCTTTTCATTCCCAGTATGTGTTTTCTGTTAGGTGTAGAGATTGAACCCATGAGCATTCTATTTCCGAGCTATACCTCAGCCCTTTTTTAAAAAATTTTGAAACAGGGTCTCATGAAGATGATGAGGCTGGACTTGAACCTGTGATGCTACTGTCTCAGCCTCCAAAGTACTTGGATTACAGGTGTGTACCACCATACCCAGCTATTGGAGCACATTTAAAACAGTTGTTTTAAAGCTTTTGTTTGATAAGTTTGAGTTATATCCCTCTTCAGGAACTTTTTCTATTAGGTTCTCTGTTCCTTTGAATGACTGGATCTGTTTTCCTATTTGTATTCCTCTGTTTTTGTTGAGAACTGGGCATTTGAAAAAATATTTACCTTTCTTAGTGTTTGCTGACTAGATTTTTGCCATGACAGCCCTTCACTAATTTTCTAGGCATTATTTGAACCTTAGGACCAGTCCAAGGTCTTTTCCAGGTCCTTTTGGGGCATACATCTTGCGTGGGCCAAATGTGGAGGATTTTTTAATATAGCTGCTTTTAAATGTCCCAATTTCTCAAATAGGTTACCTCTAGTTTCTCCTTGCAGTCTTCCCATAAATTATATCTTCCCATAAATTGCCTATCTAGTATGAAGTGCCTTTACCTACCTCTACCTTTAACTAAAATATTCTATAAATTAAAGGATACTGAATGTGGGATATAAAAGATATTAGCTTTATCATATGCATTCACACTTGTTACTTTAAATTATTTGTCCAATCAATATTTATTAAACATTTACTCTGTTTCATATATTGTTCTAGGAATATCACTATAAACAAGAACACTTGAGTATTGTCATCATCGAGCTCCTAGTCTAGAAAAAATGCTTTTATAAAACTATTTTCACAGACTAATACAATTTTAGTTTTATAATGAATGATACTGTGTTTGTCAGTTTTCCATAGCTGTGATATAATACCTGGTAAAAGCAACTGAAAGGAAAAATGATTATTTTTCTTCATGGTTTTTATAAGAGGTTTCAGTCCATGGTGATTTGACCCTGTGACTGTGGGCCTTTGGTGAAAGAGAACATCATGGTGGGAAAGGGGCAACAGAGCAGAGCAGAGAGAGAGACAGACAGACAGAGAGAGAGACAGAGAGAGAGAGAGAGAGACAGGGACAGAGACAGAGAGAGAGAGAGAGAGAGAATATACCTTTCTATACTTCCTCCATCTAGGCTCCAAATCCTACAGTTTCTACCATCTCCCAATATTCCTCTCAATTATGAATCCATCAATGTATTAATTCATGGATGAGATCAAAACCCTTATTTTCCAACCTTTTCTCAAAAGACCCACCTATGAACAGTGCTGCATTGGGGACCAAGCTTTAAATACATGAGCCTTTGGGGGACATTTAAGATCCAAACTACAATAGCTATGAAGGACAGAGGTATGTGGTGCTATAAGCATCTATAATGGGTGCCAGAAAAGGATTCCATTAAATGCTTGCATTTGAGATAAAATCTGAAAATGTGCAAGTCATCTCAGCAAAGAAGAACAAAGGAGAATTCCAAGTATATGGAGTAGCAATTATGAAGATCATGTGGTGGAACTTTTAGTAAATATGGCTTCTTATCTCAATGTTTAAAAACCATCCATTCCTATCTTTCCATACAGGTTACTAACACAAAATTGATATATAGAATACAACAAAAGCTGGGTGTGGTGGCACATACCTGTATTCCCAGTGTTTAGGAGTCTGAGACAGCAGGATCCCAGGTTTGAGGCCAACCTCAAGAACTTAACAAGACCCTGTTTCAAAATTAAGAAGGGTTGAGGGTTTAGGTAGAACACCCTTGAGTTGTATTTCTCATACCAGAAATAAATACAGCAAAAATATTTAAAAAATATACCACTGCTATTAAAAGCAAAAATGAGAGCATTCACTGGGCATGGTGACACACACCTGTAATCCCAGTACTTGGGAGGATGAGACAGGAGGACAGAGGATAGAGGCCAGCCTCTGTAATTTAGTGAGACTCTCAGCAAGTTAACAAGACCCTGCTTCAAAATAAAAAATAAAAAAAAGGCTGGGGATGTATCTTGGAGGTAGAATGCCCCTGGGTCAATCCCTACTCCCCCTCCCCGAAAACATTGTATATATTCAAAATGGATAATTAACTGAAATCCAGAGCAAACAGAAGGGTATGAAACTAAACAACATTTAGGTTATAGGGTCCAGATATAGGCAAGGGGCTATTGTTTGTATGGTATTCTGTCAGGGTAGAAATAAAGTTTAAAGTCCAATTGAGGCTGTGTATTGTGCTTTCTGCATTAAGCAAACAGAATTCATAGCCTGCATGATTGGCAAAGAGAAAACTAGAAAAACTCCCACCATTATCCAAGGACCACAAATGGGAAAAATCCTAACACAATACATCGGAAACACCAGATCTGTGTGACACAAGAGAAATCTGGGGTCTACTTTCACACTACTTATAGGATAGGAAAATGTCAAGCTAGGAAATTATCACCAAAAACTCACCCTTAACCACTGAAACTGGCAGGGCTTTGGCAGAGGCAAGTCTCAAACTGTTCCAGCATGTTTTTGTAATCCAGGGTTGTGAACTCCCACTGAAACCTCCCACGGAAAGCAATTGCCACTTCAGAAAAACTCACAGTAAAAAGTTACATGAGGGAAGAACTGCGAGGAAAGTTGGAAAACTTAAATGGGAGAATTTACACACTGACAATTACAGATCACAAAACATTATGAAAGAATTTTTGTCAAGTATATTTCTGATCTAAAAAGAGATTAAGAAAAATAAAACATTTAAAGCAATAACAGATCATTATGTCAACAGACGGATTTGAAAAAGAACCAGGAGGTGCCAGGACAAATGGCTGACTAGAGGATTTGGATGTACTTCCCTCTCCCTCTCATACAAAAAAAGAGTAGAAATGAAGAATCAACAGCTACTATTCACCTAGAATATTTAATGGAGAGTGTTGAAGTGCAATGGGGATAAAATGGAGAAGCCTGGAATGCTATTGTTAAGAATGGGAACAAAGTAACTTGCATTTACCACCCACAACAGAGACAATAAATGGGTGGCCCCCAGATGTCCCCATTGACATCTCAGACATCTGAAATTTCTGCTGGTGGTGAGTTCTACAGCCCACATGGTCCTTGAGTCCAAATGTGGGATCTGCTAGGGGATATGTATCACTGCCTTCCTCCAGAGAGGGAATCCAATCCACTTTGTGCCATCTCCATCAGGGCTCCTGCTGCACGGTGCCATTTTGAGACCACACACCCAGTTTCCATGTGACCCAGACATTGACAGACACCCTGCACCCATATCCATATTGGCTATACCCTACTCCAAACCTGTAGAGGGTAATGGGCACTGGGAAATCTGCCCCACCTAAGAAATGTGCATTATAGTAGAGCAATCTCAAAAACTCCTTGTAGAGTCAGGCATGGTGGCACATGCCTGTAAGCCCAGTACTTGGGAGGTTGAGACAGGAGGATTTCAGGTTAGAGGCCATCTCTAAGCAACTTAGCAAGACTCTGTTTAAGTAAATAGTGAGCTGGGGATGTGGCTTGGAGGTAGAATGCCCCTTGGCTGAATCCCTGGCACACACACAAAAAATCTTTGTAGCCAAGACCACAGAGACGCATGCTGGCATCAATGACAATAAGGAGACTATATTACAATGCCAACCTTGAAAGAGAATTTGGGTAGCCTACACAAAAGACATCCTAGGGTAAATCTCCAAAAGAAAATCTTTTACTATTAAGGCCAACTATAAAACTGGTGAAGACAACAGACTCACCAGATGCACAAATATCAGTTGATTTTAGGGGCACAGGACACATGAAAAAGCAAGACAGCATGAATTAGCCAAAGGAATACAATAATTCTCTAGTGACAGACCCAAAGGAAAAGAAAGTGATGAAGTTCCTGAAAAATAATTCAAAAATTACTTCAAGAAAACTCAATGAGATAAAAGAAAATGCATACAGTTCAATGAAACTAGGAAAATAGTTTATGATCTGAATAAAAATGCAACAAAGTGATACAGATCATAATAAAAAACAAATATTAGAGCTGAAGAATTCAATAAATAAAATAACATGGAAGGAAGTCTCAAACACAGATGTGTTTCAGCAGAAGAAGTACTTTCTGTGTTTGAAGACAAAGCTTTTGAAATGGGAGAGACAGACTATAAATAAATGAAAAGAGAAGATGAAGAAGAAAGCTTATGAAAATTATAAGATACCATTAGGTGAATAAGCACATCAAACTCTTAATTTTTAAAATTATTTCTTTCTTTAGTGTTCTGTAATTTTAATAGTAGAGGGTTTTCACCTCCTTGGTTAGATTTATTA
>PVJS01045488.1:0-16213 GCA_004027185.1 Glis glis
ATATATATATATATATATACACACACACACACACACATATATATATATATATATACATATATAAAGACATTTTGGTGCAAAAAGTGAAGAGCTGAAGATATTTGTGTAAACACTGTCCCACACCATGCCAGTAACTTTACACTTGACACGATGTTTTTATGCGGTGCAGACACCCAGCAAAATGTTTTGCTCATTTCTTGCAGAATTGCTGTGAAAAGATTATCTTGTGCCCTCTTTTAGAAAGAATCTATATATTCAAAGAGGAAAAGATCTACATCACTTGAAACATTTTATTAAATACCTGAATGTCTGCCTGAAAAAAGTTCTTTTCTTAAAAAAAAGTTCATTTCTTAAGGGTGAGCTGATCACTTACAGAATACTTACATACCACTTGCAAGATTTTTTAAAAAGCTGTGCTTTTTGTCTTATGCAGTGAAATTAAATTTTTTGCTTCTATTAAGACTATTTTTTACATTAGCATTTGGTTTGTTCTTTCTCATGTTTTATTGCTAGTCATTCTTAGTTTATTTTTGTTTACCACAGTGAAGAAGGATTAGATTTCAGGAAGAAAAACAAACACGGAAAAGTACTTCTGAAGTTCCATGCTACATCAACTGCCTGAACATAGCAAATAAGTCCACGCAGGCTAAGAAACACCCAAGAGTCCAATCACACAGCTCCCATCCTCCAGAGAGGACTCGATGCTGCAGGAAGGGAATTAGCCAGTCGCTTCCCCCCTCCAAAGTCTCCCCTGCCCTCCGTGCACCTGCCAGTTGTGCAGTCCTCAGCGTGAGTGTGAGATGTCATTCTTTCAACAAGTACCAGGTCACTATAATGTACTTTGACATTGTGGGAGAGCGTTTCTCTCTGACCTCCACTGGCAGACGCTTGATCTCTGGAGGCTTGGAAATTGATTATCTCCTGACTTCAGTAACCACAGTTGCCTATCTCAGCTACACATTTGGGAAGAAGGAAAGAGCGGAAAGTGGGGAGAGCTTCCTGCTCCTAGTGGGTAGGTCCACTGATAAACTGCCTCCTAGAGAGGAGGGAAGAAGGAGAGTGTGCAGCGATTCGTGTATCCAAGAGCCCACAGGGTCAGGTGAAGGCAGTGACTTACCTGTTGAGTGTACCTGGCACTTGTCTTTATTTCATTGGAGTTGATATACGTCATCAATATGAAATCTTGGAGCCAGGCGTGGTGGCGCATGCTTGTAATCCTAGTACTTGGGAGACTGAGACAGGAGAATTGCAGGTTTGAAGACAGCCTCAGCAATTTAGCAAGGCCCTCTGCAATTTAGTGAGACCCTGTTTCCAAATAAGAAATAAAAAAAAATCAGGCTGGGGGTGTAGCTCAGAGGTAGAAGGCACCTGGGTTCAATTTCCAGTACCAAAATATATACATACATATATATGTATGTATATATATATATATATATATATATATATATATATGAAAAATTATGAGTGGTATTAGAAATAATATTTATGAAACTTTATAATATGTATATTTTCGTACTTCCAATCTTAATGGTAATAAAAATGGCTAGCATAGGTAGGAAGATAGACTGTGTCTGATAACATCTCATATCAGAAGAAAATTTAGTTTATCTTTGACACCATTTACAGATAGTTTCTAGTCAACCTATAGTATAAGTTGCAAAAATATTAATATAGATTTTTGCCTTTATGAAAAACCTATGCGACCCCTTATGTCCATCTTTCCTATGTTCAAATGATTGACTATTATTTTTATTGCATTTGCCTATTTTTATTTATTTTTCAGTACTGAGGATTGAACCCAGAGGTGTTCTACCTCCAAGCTACATCCCCAGCTCCCTTTTAAATGTTTTTTGTTTTGTTTTGAAACAGGGTCTCGGTAGGTTGCTGAGAGTCTCACTATGTTGCTGAGGCTGTCCTCCAACCTGCAATCCTCCTGTCTCAGCCTTCCAAGTATGGGATTACAGGTGTGCACCACCACACCCGGCTTGCTTAACTAATTATTAACTTTAAAACTTCCCGTATGTAATTTTGCTTGTGTCTTCCTACTGTTTCTAATTATTTCCCTGGATGTCATTAGTTGTTCCTATCTTTACCATCTTCCTTTGAAAATTAGGTGATTTTTAACTGAATGTTAAAAGTTGATTGCTGGCTGCCTGGGGATTGATTACCTCCTGACTTCAGTAACCACAGTCAGTCGACTCTCAGCTACATTTGGGAAGATAAAGAAGGAGAAGGATGCACCGTTGACTTCTATAATGCCATAGGAATATTTTCCCTTTCATTTTTATGGAAATGTATTTCCTTTCCTTTTTTTTCTAACTCTGATGAGCATCATGCATACATCTTCATTAAGATGTCTCTGTGAGCCTCACTCTTTTCTCTGTAAGGTTAGCACTCATTCGGAACTCACCCGAGTGGCTGAGTAATTTAAGTTGCTGCTTCCAATGTGCATTTCCTTGCACTTGCCTGCTCTGAGCCTCATCTGCCACTGTTTTGCACAATTACCGAGTTTGGATTCAGTGTTTCTCACATCCATCTGTATAGACCGAGGGAACCAAAATAATTTTGTATAGTCAGCAAATTTTAGCACCTCATTATTTAATTCATTTTCAAGGGTGTTAATAAATATCCCAGAGAACATTGCTCTTGTATTGGTTGCTGACACCCCACTATTAACTCCTTTCCAGGCTGAGAGCTAGTCATTTACTCTCTCCTTACCCCTCTATCTCTTAACCAACTCTTAACCCATGATTGACAGCCCTTTACCTCTTAATCCAGTGATTGCCAAGTTTCCTTAATAGTCTCTTGTGTAGGACTCCATCAAAAGCCCTGTGAAGCTCTAAATAGCTTGCATCTACTAGTTTTCCTTTATCCACCATTTTGTTGTCTCCATAAAAATTCGGCATTAAAACATCAAAGGCACATAAAGAAAATAACAACTTCCAAACTTCTCTTTTTGGATATGCCGATTTACCATCTGGTGCTATTCCCCCCACCCCCCTTTAATGTTAGTTTTCTGTTTGTGTCAACACCAGCCAGCCTTCCACCGAACCTGTGCAAACTACTTAGTGAGGCCCTCCGCAACTTTGTGAGACCCGGTTTCAAAATAAAGGATAAAAAATAGGGCCGGGAGTGTAGCTCGGAGGTAGAATGCCCCTGGGTTCAATCCCTGGTACCACACACAAAAAAAGATGTATTCCCTGTCATATTAATGCTATAACATAACTGTTTCTATTTTGAACTACTTTTCAAGGTAAATAAAATTAACTGGTTGGTCACTTCTGCAATCTTTGCCTTACTAACTTTCACGTATTCACCAGCTTGTCAGAAATTTCAAGAAACAAAGCCGGGCGTGGTGGCGCATACTTGTAACCCCAGTACTTGGGAAGCTGAGACAGAAGGATCGCAGGTTCGCAGCCAGCCTCAGGTACATAGTGAGACCCTCCACAACTTAGTGAGACCCTGTTTCAAACTAAAAAATAAAATAGGGTTAGGGGTATAGTTGGAGGTAGAATACCCCTGGGTTCAATCCCCAGTACCACAAAAAAAAAAAAAGAAGAAATTTCAAGAAAGGAAGTTTTCCTCTTTGGCAGCTAATACTCCTTGCTGTGACTTTCTTTTCTGTACAGATATTTATTTGGGACATATTCATCTTACTCCAATAATTCACCTTAAACAGGAAAAAAAATCGGAATTAAGAAAAGGAAATTTGAAAGTGTACACTACTACATAATGCTCCAAAAGGTCTGTGTGGTGACTCCAGGTCTGACCTTGACGTTTGTCGGTGGTGGCTGTGCCTGTCTGGCTGCGCGCATGCGCGTGGCTGGCCCTGCATGGGCAATGTGAAGCCGCACAATGAGGAGCTACTGCTGTTGGACGTGGTCTGTCTCCTAAGGGCTCATGTGCTGGATGCTTGGTCCTCTGTGTGCTTGTGTTGAGGTGGTGAAACTTTAAAGAGGTAGGGCCTAGGGGGAAGCAGGCCATGGGGGACACTGCCCTCAGAAGAAATTAAGGTAGTTCTCAAGGGAGCCCGTACTTTCCACAGGAGAGAGGTATTATGAAAGGGCAAGCCTGACCCTCCACACTCTCTGGCTTCCCGTCTTGACACATGATCTCTCCCTCTAGCCCGTGTTCCCTCGGTGAGGCTGTCACCACGAAGAGATGTGGCCAGCAGGGCCCTCGCCAGAACCAACACCATGCTGTAGGGACTTCCAGCCTCCCAAACTGTGAGCTACATAAATTTCTTTTCTTTATAAATTACCCAGCCTCGAGTATTTTTTTTTATAGCGGGGGAAAGCTAACAGAGGATGCTACCATACTGACATTTATACACCTTTTGAGCTTCACAGGAAGCCTCTGTTAACTATTATTGTCATTTAATTGCAGAGGAATACATATGAGGTACATCATTTGCCCGAGCCTCTGGGCACATTAATGACCTGAGAGTAGAATCCAAATTTTCAGATTCTTCACCCACAGTCCCTTCGATTCTTCTAGGCTGCCATTGTGAGCTGGTCCGTGCCTTTGAGCTGAGTGTGTAGAAGCTTTAAGCCAGTTTTTTTAAAAAAAATCAAAAATCACTTGTAGCTTCTTATATACTATTTATTTCAAAGTCTTTTCAGGAGGCGTGCAGTTCTAAATGTGGATGGGGATATATCCTTGCCCTCTTATATCTTATACCTGACAAAGCTTACCCTTTTGAAGTGAAGGACATTTTCATTTTGGATTAATATTAAGACTACATAAAAAAGCATTTTGCTCTCAGAGGCAAGCTTTTCTTTAGTGTTTCAACAAACCATTTATACTTTTATCATTTTTTTTTTCCTGCAGAAAAGTCTCCCTCATTTAAACTGTCACAGCTTGGGAGCCTTGCCTGGAATACATAATAAGTGCTTGTAACACTTAAAATGAAAACAAATTTACCAAGAATGGTGGAATGACAACAAAGAACAAGAAAAATATAAGTACACGGAAAATAGTCTCTCCTACGCATATATTTTCAGCACTAAGTATTTTTATTGAAACCGTTGCCTCCTGCTCTCCTGCTTGTCTCCTCTTCATCTGGATTTTATCTTGGTGTTCAAATCTAAAGACCTGAAGAGAGAGGGGTGATTCTTTAGAGAGGTTATTTGCTTTCTTGTGTTCAGAAGGGAGCATCTGCTGAAGTAATGTTGCATCTGAGCAGAACATGGACGGAAAGGCAGATAGTTAGAGCCAGGTTTCTTCCAACTTTGGTGCTATTGACTGTTGAGGTGGGATACTTTTTGGGTAGAATGGAAAATTGCAATTTTTTCCCCAACATCCCTGGCTTCTATGCACTAGAGGAAAGTATAGCACCCTATTTTCCAGTTGTGACAACCAAAAACATCCTCAGACATTGCCCCAGTTGTCCAGGTTTGCAATCTCTGAGCTAGAGGCAAAGTTTTTGTAATTCTGGTCTCTAGTGGAGGCTTTGACAAACCTCTCTCTACCTCTCAGGGGCAATCTCTCCACATCCAGGGGTGGACTGGTCTTGATCCCTGGAAATAAATTCTTCTCCAAGGAGGTGCGCTGGCTTACGCAGCCTTTGCGTCTGCTTTATGCCCGGTGACTTTGAAAGATCCATTTACTCTCTTTTGCCAGAACTAGCTAGAATCGACAAAAACTCTTTGAGAGCTTTCCTATTGGTGGGGAAGAGCTCATGGCATTTCCTGAAAATATTCCTTTCTGACCTTGCCCTATTTATTGTTCCTTCCTTCCACCCTGCACATGGGCTATGATAGAAAGAGAACCCAACTGGGAAGCAGCTGACCCCATTGATCTTGGACGGGGCCAGCCCTGCTTTGGGTTTTTGTTTTCTTATCCACTCTGTGAAATAGTTGGGCTAGATAATACATCTTCATGGCTCCTTTCAGCTCTTGAATATTATGGCCAGAATGTTCTTGTTTTTCTTGGCTTTTTTAACCTGTCAATATAGACTGTAGAAGCAGCCCTCCTTTCCTTCCAATGGCTCCAGTCTACACCCTGTTTTTGTAGAAACGTTTAGGGTTGATCTATTTGTTTTATTTCATCTATAGTCCCCATACCTAACTTTATCAATCCATAAATGAGAATTTGAAAGACTTAGCCATATTTCTTGAAAAGGATAACTTATTTGTCAAAATGATTACATCAAGACATTTTAGTTCAATCACACCTTAAAAAGGGACCTTGTGAGTTGAGATAAAGCAACAGAGTGTGCAAATGAAACCAGACTTCAAATACATTAGACTATTTCAAGTAACTTGCTGGGAAAGCCTTTTTTTTTCTTTTAAATAAATCAAGTAACCATTACTGGATTTAATCTGGCTATAGCCTTTCAAAAGTGATGAAAATTGGATTCATTCCTACAAATGCCTGCTGCCTTCTGCTGCTCTTCTCATAATACTGCTAGTGTTTTGTCTCATGAAGTGCAAGTCTGACTTCCCCATGGGGCTGCAGGGACAGGTGTGGTCAAGGTGACGAAGGCTTCTCTACCTCTCACTTGCTGGTTGTGGGGCATAGGCAAGTCAATGTGCCCTCTCTGAGTTTTACTTTCCTTGTTTCTATAGTGAGGGAGTTCAGTTGACTCTCAAGTTCTCTGATAGCTTTGAAATCCAATGAGTTAAGTCAGAAATGTTGGTTAGGAACATGGCGTTGGAACACGCACTTCTTCAGCAGGGCTGGGGAGCTGGACGCAGAAGTGGCCTCCTCCCATGGGCAAACCCTGGGCTCTTCTTCCCACCCTCCCTTCCCCAGGCCTGCACACCACAGCCTGCTCCCTGCCCGAAGCTCCCTGCCTGCTGATAAAAGGCAACAGTTCTAGGAAGATGGGTGGGACCCTGCGAGGGGAACTGCATGGACAAGCCAGGGAGAGGGAGGAAGAGCCCCCGGAGGAGCTGATGTTCTGATGGCCAAAGAGCACAGAGGGCTGTGACCAGCATCATGCGTGTTGTATATGTACATATATGTTGCATGGAAACACTCCCTCTTCCCCTAGGGGCAATCTCTCCCTATCCAGGGGCGAACTGCCCCTGATCCCTGGAAATAAATTATCCACCAAGGAAGCCTGCCTGCTTGCCCAGCCTTTGCTTATGAATTTTCAGGAATGAGTGGGGAGAGGAGGAGAGGAGGTGGCCAAGGGGTGACTCACTCGCTCTCACTCTTCCCAGGGAACCGTGGTGTGGAACCATTCAGAAAGCCAAGTCCCAGTGCCGTAAGATCCCCATCTCCAGAGCAGTCCCCCGTTCTTCCCTGATCATAAATCCCCAATGGAAACAAAATAGCCACTGGATTTCCAGGGAATGCTCGGTTCCTGAAATGGCCCCAAGATTCACTCCAACGGTTTTTCTTGATGTCACGCTGGGTATCCTGCAACATTATCGTGTCATAAATTAACCATTAAAAAATGTTTACTGACCAATCAGTACGTGCCAGATGTGCCCGCTGTATCAGTGAAAAAACCATGGGAGATCCCTGCCCTCAGGAGCTACGGCCTCAAAGGGGAGGCAGATGCACAGTAAAGGCAGTAAGAAAATTAAATGGCATGTTAGAAGGTGGTGGAATTTAGGAAAGAAAACAGAGGCCACCGTTTACTTCCTGTTCCTCTTTGACTTTTCCTCCAGCCCTAGCGTTCAGAATGCCACAAAATATTTGTTCCTTATTAAAATTTCTTAGTCCTTAGTTTTTTTCATCCTTGGCGTGACTGGTGTGTTTTACCCGATACTAGTCTCATGCTATATAATAACAATTTGATGAACCGTGTCATGTTAAAATGCTTTGTATCTGTTCAGTGACACATTTCCTGAGTTTCTTTTCAATACTTCCATGAGGTGGGCAGACAGGGTATCCTTACTCACATTTGCAGATGAAGAGCCTGAGGTTTAAAAGGTCTTTGAAAAGCTGGGTGTCTTGACTGAAGGGAGGAAATGTTTGGGGCATTTTCTCTGTGGGAAAAAGTGTTAGAAATTTCAAATAGTTGTCTGCAAATCTATGCAGCTGGCTATTTAGTGGCATCTTCCAGGTGCACATACATGATGGGATATTTCGTGTTTGGGGTAAATGATGGTGAAAAAGAAATTTACTTCTACATGTGCTTGATTTTCACCTCTGTGGTTCCTGATCCAGCTTATCCTCACAGGCCACAAGATTTCCCTAGAGAACTGGCAACCTGCCCCTCTCATAATTATGGGGAAATTTTTTCCACAATATAAAAAAATTCATGAAGTGCAAAATCTTTTCTTGCTCCTCCCTGGACTCCAATGAAAGAGGTGAACATAAGCATTTTCTCCTCTGCTCTTTCTGTTGCCTGCCTTCTGGGGTTTAACATCAACCGCCTCTTCTGAAGAGGGCGGGTCCCATCCTTGAATGGAATCTAGGTAAGCTTTCTTTATTTTTTTAATTTTTTTTTGCGGTACCAGGGATTGAACCCAGGGGCATTCTACCTCCGAGCTACACCCCCAGCCCTAACTTTTATTCTTTATTTTGCAACAGGGTCTCACTAAGTTGTGGAGGGCCTCACTAAGTAGCTGAGGCTGGCCGCGAACCTGGATCCTCTGGTCTCAGCCTCCCAAGTACTGGGATTACAAGCATGCACCATCACAGCTGGCTTATTATTTTTTATTTTAAAACAGGGTCTTGCTAAATTGCTGAAGCTGGCCTTGAACCTGTAATCCTCTTGTCTCAGCCTTCCAAGTACTGAGATTACACGTGTGTGCCACCGTCCCTGACTTCTTGGGTGTCTTCTTATCAGTTGCTTCCTTCTCAGCACCCATAGCCTAACTTCAGTATTAGGACAACCAGAGAATATTAAGGAAGGTAAATTTACTTCTGCTGCTACTGCAAAAGTATGATTACGGGGTACATTCTAACATCAAATGTCCAAAGTAATCTAGAATCTTGCTTTAACCATTATGTGAAAAACTAGGGATTTGTATCTTATCTTTGCAGTTCTCTTTTTTAGAATATGTACCTAAATCGGATGTGGTGTGGTGGTGTATGCATGTAATCCCAGTACTTGGGAGGCTGAGACAGGAGGATCACAGGCTTGAGGCCAGCCTCAGCAACTTAGTGAGACCCTTTAGCAATTTAGTGAGAATCAGTTTAAAAAAAAATTAGAAAAATGGTTGGGGGTGTAGCTCAGAGGTAGAATGCCCAATACTGAATTACTACTACTGAATTACTACAGGTTAAAATTAGGCAGCATGCTTCCTTGGAGGGAAGAAGAACTTTAAAATATGGGAGGCTTGGGTCTAGAACCTGAAATGCCATCTTATTAGTTGTGTGACTTTAGATTACTGAGTTCACTTCTCTGGATCTTAGCTTCCTTTTCTGTACAATGGAAGGAAAATGCCTCTTACAAGTATCTTTAGGGATTTAAAAGGATAATGGAGAAAGTGGCTGCAATCTGGATAGAATACGCCTCTCAGAAGCGTTCGTTTCCACCCTCACTCCTTGGTTTGGTAATAAAGTTTCCATGGGAGTGAAATTTTTATGTGACAGGTTTATTTCTCCATTAGAACTTCATATGGCAGAGTGTGCGGTGTGTCCTGGAGGTGTCGGCTCCCCACCTGCGCTGTGGTGGGAAGTACGTTCTCTAACCGCTGTGTCAGTTCCAAGACACAGCCCTTGAAAGCTGTGGCTGGAAACAGAGGAGCCTGCCTCCAGGGCTGATCTCTCTCAGCCTTGTGGTGCAACTGTTTGCCCTTTAAAATCTATTGGTTTAAGCCGGGCGTGGTGGCACACGTTTGTAATCCCAATACTTGGGAGGCTGAGACCGGAGGATCGCAGGTTTGCAGCCAGCCTCAGCTACTTAATGAGGCCCTCCACAACTTAGTGAGACCCTGTTTCAAAATAAAGAATAAAAGTTAGGGCTGGGGGTGTAGCTCGGAGGTAGAATGCCCCTGGGTTCAATTCCTGGTACCGCAAATAAATAAATAAATGAATGAATAAATAAATAAATAAATAAATAAATAAATAAAATCCATTGGTTTGGGAATTAGGAGGTCAGATAAGCTCATCTAACTTGAAAATGTGCTGGAGAAATAGCAGATACTCTTTTTTTTTTTTGCGGTGCTGGGGATTGAACCCAGGAGCATTCTACCTCCAGGCTACACCCCCAGCCCTATTTTTTATTCTTTATTTTGAAAGAGGGTCTCACTAAGTTGTGGAGGGCCTCACTAAGTAGCTGAGGCTGGCCATGAACCCGAATCCTCCAGTCTCAGCCTCCCAAGTACCGGGATTACAAGTGTGCGCCACCACACCCGGCTTTAGCAGATACTCTTGTAAACCTCTCTTTTCTCCTAAAATTGGCTGGTGCCAGGACTTTCTTCACCATCGCCACCACAGGGTTGAGTTTCCGACAAAAGACTGATCCTATTGTTACTGCTTAAATCCCAATGAGTTCAGCACGGAGGAGACAAAGCCCATGGAGGCCTAGGGGCCAATTTGAGAAAGTCTAAGGGTTCCACCAAGATCTCGCCTTTTTGCTCTGAATTAGGTGAAAAGGAGAGCACTTGACACCTAGACAAGAGCTTCTCCAGGTGACAAGCGCGACGATCCCCTCGTTCCTGTTCTGAACAGTGAGCACGGTCCTGAGCTGCGTCTAACACTGCACGGTGGGTGTCTCCCTGCTGAAATGAAGAATGACTCTACCAAAGAAATAAGAATGCGAGCAAAGCCCACAGATAATTAGGGAAAAGAAGGTGGGAGTCAGATTCAGCGTGCTGTCCTCTCGAAAACATAGAAAGCTCCATTAATGTGTGTGAATAACTCGATGAAATATACTCTGAGGACTTAAATCACAAGCAAAGTGGAAATTGCCCAAAGAAGTAATTTCTTGATAGAGCCTTTCATAAATAATCATGATTATCTCTGCTGGGTATGTCCTGTCTAAATTGTCATCAACATGGTTTTGACTTTACCAACAAGACTTGCGTTGGTGTTTTTATGATATTAAAAAAGCTAAAGCTAAGTACAATAGATAATATCCCTTACAATTATTCCTTACATTCTATTTGTATCTAGAACATGCTGAGGAAACCAGTAAAACAAACAAGTAGGAACAAACTTTTAAATAATTTCGAGGATGTGTGCACCTGGGGGGATAATAATGACCCTTTTGCATTGAAGTTTAGCTTTCAGTGTACTGTAAACACCTGGGCAATACCGTCTGTAAGACAGAAGCTATCTGGTCTGACAGGGTCCCACAAAGCAGGGGTGGAAGGACCCCCGCGGCTGCACCTCACTGTGAAGTGAGTGAATCTATGCTCAGGGTTAAGTACTTGCTGGATGGAGTGAAGGACCAATTGTTGATTCCCACGTGTGATCATTTTTATTTTCAAAGAGCCTAAAAGGAAAAAGAAATACATATGCAAAGATACATGTTTCAACTCTCCCTGATTGACATTCGTTCTTGACACCCATGGGCTAGTTGCCTTTTATTTCAAAAGCAGATCTGAAATGCTCACAAGACCCAGGGAGTCAAGGCCAATCTTCCTGGATGGTCAGGGCCTCCCCACCTCTACCCCCATTTGGCTCAGCCTCCACTGCCGCAGCCAAGCTGAGCCCAGTTCCTCGCCACACCTTCTCCTTGCCTCTGAGCTGTCTCTGTTCCTGACATTCAAAATCCGGCTGTCTTTCCAAGACCCGGATGGGTTGGCCTCTCTTAGAAGGACCCCCATCCACCCCTGAAAATGAGTTATCCTGCTGCCCTTTGCAGTGATTCAGTTTTGGAGCCTCGTGTACTGAGGCTGTGTTTTAGTTACCTGCCATCCTCCCTCACCAGGTACGGACTCGTCTTATTCATCTTTGTAGGAGAGTGCTGCGGGCATGAGCAGAGTTTCGCGGCACAGGGGAGGCAGGGTAAGATGCTGGCAGGTCCACCTCTCCCTCTCTGTTTATATTCCAATGACTCACGCTTTGTGAATCGGGGCGAGTCCTTTAATGTTTAACCCCCTTGCTACTCTTGAGTTTTTGCTCTTGAGCTTTTGCTGGGGCATCGTTTTGTGTTCTAGCCTTAGCTTCCAAAGAGTGTTTATGCTTCTGCCCAGGAAGAGTTCAGGCTCTGGAAACTTGGGCCATCTTGTGTCTTTCATTTCAGATGCCATCCATCAGATTATATTTTCCACATTGGCTTTTTCTTTGCAGCCAAAGCTAATTCTATGTGTGTTCAGATTCGGTGCTGAGTTTGTAAGAAGGGCCCCCTTTGTGCAGTAGGCCCTGGACTGGCGTCTGCCAGAGGATTCCAGATTTGTCACCGCTCGGCACCAGGCTTTTGGTTGGTGCCTAGCGAGGTTGCTCCTGCCAGCCGAGGACCCTGCAGCAGAACCTGCCAGGGGAAGTGTTTGCTCTTCTTAGGTTTTTGTGCAGTTCAGTGTGGGTCTGTAATTTTCCACAGTCAGAATACCTCTGCCAGGTGGGCAGTTTCCCTTAGGTTTGTAAAATGTCCCCTGATAAGCCAGACGTGGTGGCCTACTCCTGTAATGCCGGTACTTGGGAGGAGGATCGCAGGTTCGAGGCCAGCCTCAGCAACTTAGAAAGACCCTCAGCAGTTGAGTGAGATTCTGTTTCAAAATAAAAAATAAAAAGGGCTTTGGGTGTGGGGCTCAGAGTTAGAATGGCCCTGGGTTCAACCCCTAGTACCAAAAATAAATAAATAAATAAATAAATTAATTAAAAAATACCCTCTGATAAGATCCAGGAGCAAGTAAGTTGCTTACTCATTATGGGATGCTTAGGTACCAGCCATAGAGGAAAAGAGGGGAGACAAGGGTATAGGAGAAGACCCTGAAAGAGCTAAAAGATAGATGAAACAGGATTCCAACTACTAACATACATAAGCAATCCCCCGGGACCTATGGTTACTGCACATACTAATGAGCTAATCCATGGTATTAAGGATGGCGGGTTTGCTGAAAACCCATCTGTTTAACTACTGAGGTGAAGGTGACTTTGCTGGTGTGCTTCTTAGCAAGGCAATAAATCTTTTAAAAAGATAACATACGCATATATGTACACACGTGCATGACTGTCGTTTATTTCTATTGAGCTTGAGATGCTTTGTGCTTTACATTCAGCATCGCACTCTGTCTTCACAGCAATCCTAGGAGGTAGATCATATTATCTCCACTTTATAAATAACCAAAATGAGGTATAAGGATGTCACATATCTTATCTTACTTGTATACTGATATTTTAACTGATGGCTTTTTCAAGCCAATCTTTTCCTTTGTTTTTTGAAATACTGGAAGAAATGAAGTTTCTCAACTGTTTTTTTATTTCGTGTGTGTGTGTGTGTGTGTGTGTGTGTGGTGCTGGGGATTGAACCCAGGAGCATTCTACTTCCGAGCTACACCCCAGCCCTTTTATTTTTCATTTTGAAACAGGGTATCGCTAGGTTGCTGAGAGTCTCACTAAATTGCTAAAGCTGGTGTCTAATCTGTGATCCTCCTGTCTGGGCCTCCCAAACACTGGGATTACAGGTGTGTGCCACCATGCCCAATTTATTTCCACTTTGGACCAACAAAAAGACTGTGTAAGAAGTTTACTAGAGAAAAACTTATCAGTTGACAGGACTGTAACCCTATAGCACAGCTATGGGAGTGTGGGCACTCCCATTGTATTTTGGAATACAGTAGATATAGATTAGGTTGTCTCCACAGCCAACAGCAATTTGCCTGATGTCTGAATCTATATTAATCCTTTGTTCCTCTTAGTCGACTGCTCCAGAAATCCTTGACCCAACCCAGGTAAGCAAACTTCTTTTTCCTGGGAGTGTGGTGCTCAGAGATACAAGATTGGAAGTCCTCAGTGCCCAGTAAACTCATAGCATGAAAGAGGGGTGGCACTACACTGCCTGCTCCCAAGACTTCTGAGAGATGTTTATCCATCTACATGGAGGCTGGTGCTTCTGGTAGTTCACAAACCTTGTGCTGGACTGGGCTTCACTAACCTGCATCCCAGTGTTGTCTGAGCCAGGCATGGTCAGCTTCCCTGTTTCTGACCCCTCTTTTGCCTTAAACTTCCCTGTCTGTAGGAAGAGGCAGAAGCCCATTCCATCTTTGTGGGTTGGGGTATGGGTTCAGAGAGAGGGTCTCTTGAACCTGTTGATGTTACCACAATTTTTGTCCAGCGACTGTTGGATCCTCCTCTCTGTCTGCTGTTGCTGTGAGGCCTGAAGTGGAGAGGAGTGATAACAGGAGAGAGGCCAAAAGCAGTAGATGGCTAGGACCAAAGGTTGCAGGGTGAGGCTCTTCTCTTCCTGGCTCCCTGCTGGCTCTGGAAGGAGGAAGAAGAAGGCCAGCATGCAGCAGAAGCAGAGAGAGCAGACATAAGGAGCATGGTGGTGGGGGATGGTGTGTGCTAAGGATGGGAAAGCTCATCTCAGCCTTGGCAAAATGACTCGGGCACCTGAGAATCAAGAATCCATGACTAGTAGAAACACCTTGTAAAAATATCTGCTCATAAAAAAGTAGGTCTCTGAAATGTAAATGCCCAGCACTATCTGCAATGCTGGAAGATAAACTTCCTGAATTTATCATCCTTAAAAATATGCCCTGCAGCAAGACGGGCAGGGAGAGGAATTTGGGAAGAGGTTTGCAAAAGCTGGAGAAAGAGGGAACAGAAATGACCTCGTGGTAAATTAGATATGACGATTTCACAAGAGATTTCACTAGAGAAACCGAGGGAAGAAGCATCGGTAGCACAGAACACCTGTGATAATGTCACCAAGGGCAATAAATAATATAGATTTTGAAGAGATAAATGATGACAAGCCAAATTGGTGGATGGAAGTCGACTTACAAGACTAGGAATCGAGTCCAGCCAAGCAGATGTTAAATGTTTAGAATTTAGGAAAGCACTTAGGGTGAGCTCTCAAAACATTTTACTTGCAAAATCAGTTCAGATGGATTTGGATACGAACATGCTGGAAACCAGACAACAAACATGGATTGTGGTGAGATGCAGGTGCCCAGTGGATGGGGAGATAGGAAGAGAAGGACAAAGCTCTCTACAGGAAATACTTTTTTTTTTAATGTATCTTTACTTGATAAGTGTAAGGAGCTGATTAATTTTTCCTAAACTGGGAAGGCATAAAATAAAACAGAGACAAAGATAGGCCAAGAAAAAGAAATAAGAGCATTGGATTCAGTTTACAAAAACATTCTGGATCATTTTCTGTGCTGGAGAGAATCATGGAGTGCAGTGAGGCAGTCCTCCGGTTCCCCCAGCCCGTGTCCCCTGCCTCCTGCAGGCCAGGTGCTGTGCTAGGCTGAGCACAGGCCGAGCACACACGGCCTTTGCTCTGGCCCCACTGGGGCAGTGGGACCTCAGATTGGTGATCTGAAAGGGAGAGGGAAGGTCTTGCAAGTTAGAGGAGCCCTGGGTTGAGTCTTAGGTTAGAATACTACTAACTGTTCCTGCTGTATAATACTTTGTATTTCAGAAAGCACCTCCCATCCTTTCCTGGTTGCTGTATCTTTGCGCTAATAGTGCTTACTACCGTGCTCTGCTCTGTGTGTCCCTCCAAACTCATATGTTGAAATCCTCATCTTCAAGGTCGTGTGTGGTAAGACCATGCATGGTCACATGGGGGCTGATTAGGTCGTGGGGCTGGAGCCCCCATGAATGGAATTAGCTCCTTTAGTTAGTGCTCCTAGTCTCCCTAGGGAGTCCCAGCCCCTTCCACCTTGTGAGGCTACAGCGAGAAGACAGCTCCCTATGAGGACATGGCCTTCGCCACCAGACACCAAATCGGCCTTGATCTTGGACTTTCTAACCTCCAGAACTGTTGAGAAATATATTTCTATTGTTTATAAGTCACCTAATTTATGTTTTTCTTTCCTTTTCTGTAGCAACCCAAACCCATGTGACACTGTAACACTCTTCCTGGATGGTCGTCAGGCTACATTGCTACTCTTTTTTTTTTTTTTTTTTGCGGTACTGGGGATTGAACCCAGGGGCGTTCTACCTCCGCACTACACCCCCGGCCCTAGTTTTTATACTTTATTTTGAAACCGGGTCTCACGAAGTTGCGGAGGGCCTCACTAGGTAGAGAGAGAGAGAGAGAGAGACAGACAGACAGACAGACAGACAGACAGAGACAGAGACAGGGAGAGAGAGAGAGAGAGAGAGAGAGAGAGCGAGCTGAGGCTGGCCGCGAACCCGGATCCTCTGGTCTCCGCCTCCCAAAGTACTGGGATTACAAGCGTGCGCC
>PVJS01045489.1:0-16211 GCA_004027185.1 Glis glis
TCTCTCTCTCTCCTTAGTGAGGCCCTCTGCAACTTCGTGAGACCCGGTTTCAAAATAAAGTATAAAAAATAGGGCCGGGGGCATAGTGCAGAGGTAGAACACCCCTGCGTTCAATCCCCGGTACCGCAAAAAAAAAAAGAAAGTTCAAGGAATGCCTTGACAACTTAGCAATGCCCTGTCTCAAAATTAAAAAATAGAAAGAGACCAGTAGAATAGTGAAAGAGGATTGGGGGAGAGAAGTGGGGAGGGGAAAGGGGAGACTTGATGAAGGAAACAGTTCAAAGAATGCTAGGTCCATATATGAAGGTATCACTACCAATCTTATTAACATGTATGGGGAGGTGGGGGAGTGTGCTGACATCTGGAGGGAAACACACCAAGTGCTGTGTGCACGTGTGTTTGTACCACATTGAACCTCATTATGATGTATAATTATAATGCACCAATAAAATTAAATACAAGTATATTATTTTAAAAAAGGGCTGGAGATGTAGCTCAGTGGTAGAGCACTCTGGGGTTCAATCTCAACTGCTGAAGAAAGAAAGAAAGAAAGAAAGAAAGAAAGAAAGAAAGAAAGAAAGAAAGAAAGGAGGGAGGGAGGGAGGGAGGGAGGAAGGAAGGAAGGGAGAGAGAGAGATATCACACCACAAATCCAAGAATATCAGAGAATCTCAAACAGTATAAATAACAAAACAAAGGCTGGGCGTGGTGGTGCACGCTTGTAATCCCAGTACTTTGGGAGGTGGAGACCGGAGGATCCGGGTTCGCAGCCAGCCTCAGCTCTCTCTCTCTCTCTCCCTGTCTCTCTCTCTCTCTCTACTTAGTGAGGCCCTCCGCAACTTTGTGAGACCCGGTTTCAAAATAAAGTATAAAAAAATAGGGCCAGGGGTGTAGAGCGGAGGTAGAACGCCCCTGGGTTCAATCCCCGGTACCGCAAAAAAAAATAAAATAAATAAAATAAAATAAATAAATAAATAAATAAATAAATAAATAAATAACAAAACAAAACAATGCATAGACACATAATAGTTATACTGATAAAAACAAGAATCAGAAAAATAGAGATCGAAAGGCAGTGAGACTGAAAGAATGGAAAAATACACTGTACATTAAGAAGCAACCATCAGAAACTGAACTATGTAAACCAGATGTCACTGGAGTGACATCTTTAAAGAATCAAATTCTATCAATCCATAATTCTACACTCAGTGAAAATATCTTTCAGAAATGAAGGCCAAAAAAAAAAGAAATTTTCAGACAAAACTTAAAGACTTCATTTCTAGTACACTTAAATTATAAGAAATATTAACAGAACTTCTTCAGGCAGAAAAAAATAATGCAATACCAGAGAGAAACTTGGTCTCCACAAAGTAATTAAGACCTCTGGAAGTGGTAAAAACAAGTAAAGATGCAGTTGATCACGCTGTAGTTATCCTGAGCTAAAAGTTCTCTGCACTCATACTCTGAAGACATTAAAGTTTCCCTCTCCCACCCCAAGCTTTTCTCTTCTGTTCTTCTTAAGCCTTGCCCTCTTCTCTATCCATCAAATGACTCTATCCTCTTATTAATGGTCCCACCAGCTAATGCACCATCAGTCCGCCATCCTCTTTGGTACCACAGAATACTAAAATGGTTTAACATCTTAATTTAAAATATCTAGGATAAGATCCAAGATGGCGATGGAATAGGGGCCCCTTAACCAGCCTGTCTCAAAATTGCCTCGGGGGCTCAGAACTGAACAACATTGCACATCCATAGAAGAACCAAAACCCAATATCCAGTAATCCGAGTATGACTACACAGACATAGAGTCTACCAGCTACAGAATCCCACAGAAAACTGCAATTCCTGTTGGCAGGATCGGTAAGGAGCCATCTTCCCTGGACCCTACAGCCGGGGCTAATAGCCACCCCCTCCACCAGCAAATAGGGGTGAGGAACACGAGCGGAATTCTGTGAGTGGTGGGGCCATCCCAACAGCAGATCGTGAATACCCTTCAAAGGCTGCCCTAGCGTGGGCTCCTGCCAGAGACACGTACCTGCCCCCCACCATGCTACGAGCCCATGTGATCCCCTACACCCGTGCCTTGGACCCCCAAGCCCTCTGGCACTGCCACCCTAGACCCATGTGAGCCTCCGTGCCCCACCTTGGACCCCCATGCCCACTGGCACCACCACCCAAGAGCCACAATCCTAAGACTGGCGCGACTCTCTGTGCCATGCCTCAGAGCCTGTGCACCCTCTGGCACCACCACTGGAGACCCAGAGCCCCTGCTCCTCCCTGGGGCCCGTGCATGATCCTCTACACTGCACCTCAGATCCAGTGCACCCTCAGGTGTCTCCACCTGAGACTCAGAGCACGTGCCCCCCTTGGGCCTGCACATGATCCTCAGCACCACACATTGGAGCCTAGGCACCCTGAGACGATGCCACCCGAGACTCGAAGCCCACGCATATCCTTTGGGGCCCAGGCGACCCCCAGCACCCGCACCTCGGAGACCAGGCACCTTCCAGCACTGACATCCACGACTTGGAACCCGCACCCAACACCGGGCCTGGAAGTGCATCTCATGTGCCACCACCCAAGCTCCTGAGTCTGTGTGCCCCCCCCACACACACACACACCATGTCCCGGTCAACCAGACAGGAGGGAACCACAGCCCGTAATGTAATGACCCAATTGGGTCTACAGGGACCATCAAGAGGTCTTATACATGGAAGGAAGATGATGTGGAAGCAACAGAAACACAAAATTGAAAACACTGAAAATACGAGAATGAGGAACAATGAGGAAACAAGAAATACAATGCATCAACAAGTGAGATTACTGATACTGACCTGCAGGAAATACAAGATGGAGAATTCTGAATTTTGATCTTCAGAATGATGAAAGTCCTCAAAGAAAGCGTAGAGGAGATGAAAGAGGAAATTGAGGCTCTAAGAAAGAATCAGAAAGAAACTCTGAATGAAATGAAGGAGTCAGTAAACAAATTAAAGACTGCAATAGAAACCAACTCTAGTAGGCTTGACCACATGGAAAACAGGGTATCACTCCTGGAAGACAGTTCATTCAAAACAGAAAACACAGTCAATGATATACAGAAGATGTTACCACAATACACCCTGGCCATCCAAGAAATGCAGGCCAATACAAGATGTCCTAATCTAAGGATAAAAGGCAATGAAGGTTTAGAAGCACAGACCAACGGTATAAGAAACCCCTTCAAAGAAATAATTTCAGAGAATTTTCTAAAGTAAAAAAAGATTTGGACATTCACATACAGGAGACATATAGAACACTGTTAAGATAGGACCAAAGAAGGACTCCCCAGGCCATGTAATAATTAAAATGACTAAAATAGAGGGCAAAGAAAGAATCCTAAAAGCAGTAAGAACAAAAGAACGGGTGACATCCAAAGGCAAAACAATAAAAATCACCCCAGACTTCTCAACCCACGTCAGGAATGCCAGGAGGGATTGGTATGAAGTACTCTGGACCCTGGAAGAAAACAACTTCCAACCAAGACTGATATATCCAGCAAAGCCATCATTTAAAATTGATGGAGAAATAAAAATGTTCCATGATAAGCAAACAAATAATTCATGAGGACCAAGCAAACACTAGAGAAAATCCTAAAATAAATAAATCACAAAGAAGGAAAACCAAGCAATTTTCAGAACCACAGGAGAGGTGAACTCCACCAGGTAGGCAACTAAACAAGGAGATTTGTCACTACAGCAAACAGAAAATAGAACTGAAAATGATAGGAAACAAAAATCATATCTCAATAATAACTTTGACTGTCAAAGGGCTCAACTCCCAAATTAAAAGGCATAGACTGGCAATGTGGATTAAAAAGAATAGCCCAACTATATACTGCTTACAAGAAACTCACCCAGCCAAAGATACTCATACGCTAAAGGTAAAAGGATGGATAAAAATATACCATGCAAATGGAGATCGAAAACAAGCAGGGGTAGCAACACTTATATCTGACAAAACATTTTGACCTGTTGTTACCCACCACAAATAACCAAACTCATGTATTCTTAAGTGGGAAAGTTTTATCTCTACAGCCCTACCTATGCCCTGACCTGCTTGAATTCTCTGCTCTTACTGATTCCCACTTAGGTGCAGCCTAAGTCAGACACTGGTTAGCTGCTATTAATCCTAATAACTCTAACTGCTGTTTTCCCTTTGCTTTCTCCAGGGAGATTCTGCTTGGGTCTCTGAGAATTTTCATAGCTGGCTCCTGTTTTTCTGGTTGTTAAGGTCGATGTGCTGGATCTGGTGTGGAGATGACTGCCAGATATGTGGGAAACCCTTAATGGCTTTACCTCTCCTAACCTGTGGTTTTCAGGCTGTGATCTATTTCTGTCCTCTCAATAATCAAGCTGTCACTTTCTGTCTCCATCAAAACTGGGAAAACCTCACTTGTGGAGGAAGCCTCTTAAATTTTTTAAATTTAATAACTTTAGAAATGTTGCTTAAAAGTAAAGAACATTAGTTTTTAAATGGAAAATTAAAGAGTATTTTTCCTCTTTGTTTATCTTTTCAAATAGTTTCCCAAGTACTTGTAAGGAGAGAGAGAGACAGCATACTCAATAGTTGAAAACATAAATTTAATTTCTTACATCCCAGGGCTTAATGCCATGCTGTAAATTTACTGACCATTTGTCCATATCCAAGTTACTTAACCTCCTTGATCATTAATATATTTATGTATCAAATGAAAATACTAGTAACAACAATGTCTAAATTATAGGGATATTGTGAGGATGTAATAAATGAAAGAACATGAAAAACCTTCTGTAACATAGTGCTCCTCTCTAGTTCCAAGTTATTGGTTACTATTTTGTACAAACTCCCTGCAAGCTGGCACCCTGCTTTATGCTTCTGTGTCATACACCTCTAACACAGAGCTTACATGAAGTAGGTGTGTGAGTCAGCATCTCACTGCTGTGACCCAAAACACCTGATGACCACAACTTAGAGGAAGGAAGGTTTATTTGTTTATAGTTCTGAAGATTTCCGTCCATATAGATAGTCCATTTATACCAGGTGCCAAGAAGGAGCCTGGGACACAGGTCTTTAGGACATGGTGGTGGGAAGCAGAGGAGGAGGTAGGGGTGAGGGGCATATAGTCCCCATAGCCGCACTCCCAGAGACCCACCTCCAGCTACACCCTGCCTGCAGAGGCCACACTTCCAGGGACCCATCTCTGAGCATGACTGCCTCCAGAGCATGAGATCCCAAAGACATTTACTCTCAAACCATATAGTAGGTTTACAATAAATGCTTATTTAATGATTAGTTGATAAATTCAGCCAGATTTGCTGAACCCTTTTTTTGTTTTTTGTTTTGTTTTGTTTTGTTTTGTTTTCGGTACCGGGGATTGAACCCAGGGGCGTTCTACCTCCGCGCTACACCCCCGGCCCTATTTTTTATACTTTATTTTGAAACCTGGTCTCACGAAGTTGCAGAGGGCCTAAGTAGAGAGAGAGAGACAGGGAGAGAGAGAGAGAGAAAGAGAGAGAGCTGAGGCTGGCTGCAAACCCGGATCCTCCAGTCTCTGCCTCCCAAAGTACTGGGATTACAAGCGTGCGCCACCACACCCGGTGGTTTGTTTTGCTTTTTTGGCAGTACCGGGGATTGAACCCAGGGGCATTCTACCTCAAGGCTACACCCCCAGCCCTATTTTTTATTCTTATTTTGAAATGGGGTCTTACTAAGTTGCAGAGGACCTCACTAAGTAGCTGAAGCTGGCCGCAAACCCGAATCCTCCAGTCTCAGCCTCCCAAGTACTGGGATTACAAGTGTGTGCCACCACACCCGGCAACCTTTTTATTTTGTCAGGTCTTAATGATTCAGAAACTTTATCTCCCATCAGAAGAGGCATGTGTATAAACACTAGGTCACTTTACACACACGCGCAAAAAAGATGCAAACATTGAAGTGTTTGCTTTTTATTAAAAATTTTCTTTAATGCTGAAAGAAAACAAAAACCTCCTAATGAGAGTTAAAGTAATTTAATTTCAGTATTGAATATGATATGACCCTATTATATACTCCTAATTGGTGATATAGGTAGTCTTAGTGTAAATTCTAAGAAATAATAGCTTTTATTATGTACACATTATTATGTAACTACTCAATAATAGATTTTATATATATAGATAACAATTATATATAAATATCAAATAGTAAATTTGACTATACATAAAAGATTTTTATCATATATGCATTATCAAATATTAATAATAGGTGGTTACACATACTGATATCTATTTGTGCCAGACATTGTCCTAACAACCTAACAACCTTCCAATTCCTTGTTTTTTGCAATGATACCCCAACAATCTAACACACATGTACATATAGAATTAGAAAATAAGAATATAATGAAGATAACACTTAGGTAACTATCACACTATTTTCAGCTTCTGAGTCCATAGTCGTATGGATAGAATACAGATTTGACACCCTGGACTTCCATATTACACTGCTCTGGGAAATATCTACTAGTCTCATCTGCCCAAAGAACATATTTTGCCATTACTCCTCATGCACGTTTGTAAGCAATGAATTTGTTTAGCTTTTATTTGCCTGAAAAAAGTCTTTAGTTAGGCTGCTTGAGAGATAATTTTGCTAGGTATGAAATTACACATCGAGTTTTGCTTTTGTCCAGCACTTTTAAGATGCAGTCCTTTCAAGTTTCAGGCTGTATGTGGAGAGCAGGAGAAAAGATGTTAAGAATGACCCTGAGAGCCAGGAGCAGTGGAGCATACCTATAATCCCAGTACTTGGGAAGCTAAGATAGGATGATCGCAGGTCCAAGGCCAGCCTTAGCAACTTAGTGAGATCTTGTTTCAAAATAAAAATAAAAAGTCTGGGCATGGTGGTGCATGCTTGTAATCCCAGTACTTGGGAGGCTGAGACAGGAGGATTACAGGTTCGCAGCCAGCCTCAGGAACTTAGTGAAGCCATCTGCAATTTAGCGAGACCCTGTTTCCAAATAAAAGAATAAAATAGGTCTGGGGGTATAACTCCAAGGTAGGATGTCCCTGGGTTACATCCCCAGTAACACCCCAAAAATAACAAAATAAAAATAAAAAGTGTCGTGGGTGTAGCTCAGAGGTAGAATGCCCATGTGTTCAGTCCATCGTACCAAAAAAATAAAAAATGACACTGAGGTTCCAACTTGAATAAAATAAATAGATGTGGAGGACATAAATCATTTAGATTGATTAAGAAAATACAATAAATATAGAAGTGCACGGAGGATAGTGAATTGGTCTGTCCCAGTCACTTCATTCTGCCTAACTCATCGGTACGCTGTCGCACACTTACTCCTTCTTAGTTGGAGTATCTCTTCACTTGGTTTCCCTTTTTTTGTGTGTATGTGTGCATGGGGAGAGGTGTTCTACCATAGGGCTACCCTCCTAGTCCCCCCCACTTTTTTGAAACAGGGTGTTGCTAACTTACCGCACACTGTCTTCAAAGCTACAATCCTCCTGTTTCAGCCTCTTCCAAATACTGAGATTACAGGCATGAGCCGCCATGCTTGCCTTCTTCACTTGATTTCTGGGACACAAACTTTCTTAATTCTTGCTTCTCTGTCCATTCTTTTACCATCTCTTTGCCAGTGAAACATTTCCACTGTCATCTTTTTAAAGATTGAAGGATGATAAATCTCTTCTTATTTCATCTCTAGGTACTTTCATCCACTCTAATAACTTGGCCTATTACATAGTGAATCCAAATTTACAACTTCAGCCAAAATGTCTTTTTGAAGCTCCAGATTCGCCAGCCTACTTACTGTGATAGTCGGTCTGGTTTGTCAACTTGACCCACCTAAGATCATGTGACTTCAGTTGTGTAACAGCAGATTGAACCAGAAGTCCTACCTTAAATGTGGGCAGCAGGGTTCTGATAGGTGCAGGACTTAGATAAAAGAAGGAGAAAGCCATGTAGAGGGAGCCGCGACTCTTCCTGAAGAAAATGCATCTGCTCTCGTCTGAGATAGTCGGTCTCCAACTTTGCTGTTTCCTTGAAGAGCTTCTTGATCTTCTGCTCTCGTCTGAGATCGTCGGCCTCCAGCCCTTCGAACTGAAACTTCACCATCGTTTCTCCGAAGAGCTTCCTGATCTTCACATCTTGGACTGAGACTGAATTGGTGGTTGCTCCGATCCTAAGGCTCCAGCTCTTAGACCGCCCGACCAGCTACTGATTCCTCTGATTCTTCACGTGCAGTCGAAACTCAGGACTACATTGTGAGCTGATCTAATAAATCCTTTTTTTTTCATTCTGTGAATTCTGTTGATCTAGTGAACCCTGACCAATACACTTACACACTTTCTATTTATACTTGGGTCACTAACAAGTGTCTCAAACTCAGGCAGTCCTCAATTAAACTCTTGCCTTTTCTCCAAAATTTGGTCTTCCTCTAGTCTTCCCTATATTTCACTACATTCCCGTTACCCCGAACATCCCTCTATCCCACCTAAATGTGCACATGAGTCAATGATACCAGTCTATACTTTTATGCTCTCTAAAAGTCATATTTTATATTCTCTTCTTCCTCTGTGGCCACCAGTCCACTGTTCTATACTTAGTAAACATGTATGGAATCCACTGTATTTTCTTTCTCTTCCATAGCCATTAACCTAGTCCAGGCCTTCATCACCCTTATTGCATTGAACTTCTAAAAGCTTTCCCTGTATAATCTATACCAAAACACTAACACTTAGAGGAATATTTTTAATGCTGGTGTCATTACTTACTGGCTTAAAAATTCCCAAGGTTTTCCTATTGCAATGATTATGCTATTCTATGTCTTTGACAGACCATAGCAGGCCCAGTGTCATCATGAGACTCACCTTGTGTTATTTTTTCTTTGTTTCACTATATTTCCATTACCCTGGGCATCCCTCGATCCCACCTTAATGCGCACATTCTCTTTGGACAATTTGCTCCTTTGGTCTAGAATGCTTTTGCCCCAACTCTTTTCTTAGCTACATTCATGTCATCATTGTGGTTGTTGCTTAAATTTTACTTCCTCTGAGAAACTTCCCTGATCATCCTCCTATCCTTCCTCCTTGCAGCCTACATTAGATATATTCTGATTTATGCTAACAATACCTGTACTTCTTCTGGATAGAAATTATGATAATTGTCATTAGAGATGCGTATAAGAGTTTATTTAATGTCTGACTCTTCCGGTGGCAAGGATCACATTTCTCACTTACCTTTGTATCTCTACCATTTGTATCACTGTCTCTGACACATGGAGGGTGCCAAAAGAATTGTCTGAATTCATAGATGAATGAATCGGTGGCACAAGATATAATTGCATTAGCTATAATAGCCCCTGATTCTTTAAGATGGAAAATTGGCAGCCGTGCCCTAAATAAATATGGGCTGCCTGTTTCCAAATAAATACTTTACACTCAACTTCAGACCTTTGGCAATGGATTCTTACAGCTTCAGTTTCTCTCCAAAATAGCTGTTCTTTTGTCCCAGGATGTCTGCCTTCTCTACTTGCTAAGCCTGCTCTATTTTTACTTGTGTTCTAATCCTTGGTGCCTCTCACACTGACCTCTTAGACTTGCGCCGTGTGACCTGTGCTCTCTGTGTGCGATGCATCTTCTCTTAAGTGAGAGAAGCTCACTTTCCCCACGACCCTAGTTAAGTGTCATCCCTGCTGACACGATTTTTCTCCCAGATTCCCACCTTGCATCTCCACCTAAGACAGAACATCCATCAACCGATATTAATTCTAGTTAATTCTATCTTGGAGTCTTCCTTCTGCTTTCTCAGGACTTTTCAAACTTTAGTGTGAGTACAGATCACTTAAGTGCTCACTTACAACACACGTTCCCAGGCTTCCCTCCTAGAGGTCTACCCGTGGGTCATTGATCATAATCAAGTCGTTTTTCATTAGGAGAAGACGTGTATTTTTAATGGTGAAACATACAACATTTCAGATGCTCTGGCCCAAGTTTGGTCCTGGGTATGACATTTTCTAGCTGTGAATTCAGTTTATTTCCTTGTGAAATTAGATGTGGAATTTAACTCTCTTCATTTGCAGGAATACCATCTTAAAGGTACAACACATTAAGCCAGGCATGGTGGCACTTGCCTGTAATTCCAGTATTTGGGAAGCGGAGACAGGAATATCGCAGGTTCAAGGCCAGTCTCAGCAACTTAATGAGGCCGTCAGCAACTTGGTGAGATTCTGTTTCAAAATAAAAAATAAAATAGAGCTGGGGGAACCTGGCATGGTGGCTCACGCCTGTAATTCCAGTACTTAGGAGGCAGAGACCAAAGAATTGCAGATTCGAGGTCATCCTCAGTACTTTAGCAAAACTCTCAGCAACTTAGCAAGACCCTGTTTTAAAATGAAAAATAAATTAAAAGGGCTGGGCATGTAGCTTAGGGGTAGAATGTTCCTGGGTTCAATCCCCAGTACCACCCACATGCAGACACACAAAAGGTATAATACATTAGTAAGTTGTCCATTCCATCTTTAAAATGATATGATTTACTAAAAAAGACCCACGACATTTAATAAGTAAGATATTCAATATATTGGCAATATATCATTTGGATAAAAATACCAGGTGAATATACTTTAATGACAACATTATTACTTTGGTTTCATTTAAATTCTATATTTTCTCATCAGCCATTCAAGAAAAAAAAGGATAGTTATTCATTTTCAAATTCAAGGGGAAGGCTATAAAACAGCAGGAACTCCAGCAATTCAGTGCTCTATCTATCTTGAGAGGAATAGAACACTATTTCACTCTCTACTGGCTGGCACAGCTCTTCACCAACAATTCCCCATTTAGATATAAAAACAAACTGGCCTTTGTGTTGTGTCTATGATGTCAGCAGGGCATTACTCTCAAAGCACTTCAACAATACAAAAATAATGTTGCCGTCTCTTACAGGCATAACTAAAAATATTCACTGAAAGTGCCGCTCCAAGAGCATGTTTATGTTCAGACTTTAAAACTATGAAGACATTTAACTAGATTACTTATTTCGTCAAGATCCTGAAGATTTTCTGGTTTTATGCACCTCTGAGTAAAATTGTGAACAGTGGAGCACTTATTAGACACAGATAAGAGACTGATCTAAATTCTCACACAAGACTCCTCTTTGCCATCCCCCCTGAGAATTTAAATTTCTAATCTAATAGGAAAGATTTAAAACATGGATGCAGTAACATTTTATGGGTGCTCTTATAAAAAAAATAAGTACAGATTCAGAGAAAGTAGAAAGAATAGACTAGGGAAATCTTCCTGATGGGGTGAGGACGGAGGTTAGGAAAGGCTTCATTCAACGGAGTGATGGAAGAAGAGTAGGTATTTCCCAGGTCACAGACAGTGGAGTTATTCCAGAAAGAGGAAGCCACATTTAATGAACAAGAAGGAAAGCCACAGTTTGGCTTATGCTCATGAAGAATGGTAAGGGTGAAATATAACTTAGCGTGGAAGAGCATGGCAAGGCAATATTTTCTAGCTTATGAATTTTTAAATTTGATGTATAAGACCGAATTGCTTCATGATCTGGCTCCATATTATCTATACGGACTGATTTTATTCACACAGTAGGTGCTGAACAAACATTTACTTAATAAACACACTAATGAATAGCACTTCCTAAAGATCTATATGTAAGGAACTTTGTCCAAGGGTTAAGGAAGATAAAAATAAGCTACAACTAAAAAATAAGATAAAAGAAATAATTGTAAATGGAAGTTAACATAAAGTTTTTGAAAATTAAGATTACATTGTTCCTACTCTTCCACAAGTAGGTCTGTGTCTTCAATGCTGTCTGTACATATTGTTTTAGTGGTTTGGTTTATAGTGTTTTTCCTTCCCTGCCTTCTTAAATATTTTAATTTCCTTCTTTTACATAGCATATTGAATGAATGCTTTTTTTTTGGTTACTAAGGACTTTAGGTATTTTCTATAAAAATCTGTTTTAGGGGAGCCGGGTGAGGTCTGCAAGGAAATGTAGCAAATACTGTGTTGGTGAGTATTTGTATCACTTTGAACCTCACTATGATGTATAGTTATGATGCATCAATTAAAGTCTATTATATATACTTTACAAAAAGTATATATATATATATATATATATATATATATGTATGTATATATATGAAAGATCTGTTTTAATCACAACAATTCTTGAAATAATTAAAATAGGCATTGACTTCTCATCTTATCATTATAAACATGTGTGGTTCAAAGAGTTTAAGTGACATTCCCAGGGAAATTTAACAATGAGTGGAGGAGCTAAGACCTGGGCCCAGCTCTCTCCCTTTTCTCCAAAGTTTAATTCATGTGCTATCTCCTCTAGGAATCCTCCTCTGAGGACATCAACACCTACTATCCTCTCCCTCCTCTGAATTCCTGTAATCAGTACCCTATGCTCTAGCATACTTTTCTTCTAGTATTTCTTCAGGTTAATTTCATCTCCTCACATGGGCTCTGAGGTCTTTGATGGATAAAACATTTTATGTTCTTTTCCATGGCTTATAGTTCTCCAAACAGTGCTGAGCATGTAGCAAGGACCTTGGAACATCTGTGCATTGATCAGTGTGCATCTTCAGGAGTTTGGGCCCTAATTTTACTTTGATACAAACCTCTTTCCCAGTGATGAGTCATCGGAATATCACAGTCAACCATGCTTTTCCAGTGATGGAGTGGAAGGGCAGGTAGGAGTACATTATTTTCTGACATATAGCATATTTTTACAGACCATTTTCATAGAGCCAAACACCATAGAAACTACATTACTTTGTAGTCACTACTATTTATTAGCTCTGTGGACCTATACAAGCTACATACTTCACAGGCTTTGTGTGAAGGTTACAAATGATTATTCATATAAATGAATGTTATAGACTTTAATGAAATATAGGTATATGATTATATTTAATGAAACACTGTACTTACATTTCTTACTTTCATCCAAATTTATCCCTGAGCTAGTCTGATAACTGAATCAATATCAAAAGAAAAAGTCAGTGCCCACATGTATTTTAGCTGGTCTCCTAGAGAAAATGGTCAGCTTTGGTTACAAAGAACACGAGTAACTTCCCCAGTGGGAATTTTTGACCATAGGAGAGAATATTAAGAGGTACTTGAGGTGAGTAATTACCTATACATATTGCTAGAAACAAGATAATAAACTATCTCTGGAAGGAATACAATGACACAGGTTAAGCAAAACTGAAGATCACTGAGATCATTTTAAAAGTAAATGCATTTTCATTTGGTAAAATGTTTAAAAGAACCAGTTGACAAACTACATACATATCATATACATCAATGTGTGCAAATAATCTACATTTGTCAAAAAAACACTTAGAAGTGGTAGAAAAGTATCAGTTCTAATTGCAATAGGTAAAAAAAAGTTCTAATAATATGAAATAAGGAAATTTGAGAAAAATGTTTCCTCCTTATTCCAGTCACAGACTACTAGGAAGCCTCTCTTTTGCAAACTGTGCCTAACACTAAGTCAGAGGTCCCAAGGAGACTCACCTTGGCTGATGAGAATAAAAGCTCAGCCCTTAGTTATTACACAAGGGCCCCTCTCAAAGTTGAGATGAAATCATTGTTAGGAAACAGGTAGAACTGGTTTTCTGAGATCTTTTATCCTCTGTTGATTGGTGATATGTGCAGGAGGGGTAGATGAGAAACCCTCCCCTGGGGTTTGGAAGTGATTGTGAATGGAGGGAACTGGCACCCTCTTCTTGCTTGTAGGTTACTAAGCAGCAGAATCCAGATATTTCCAGAGCTGCCAGGAACTGAGGTAGCGATAGTAGTGAGAGAACAAAGAGCCACAGAGAGGGAGAAGAGAACCAAGCTCAGTCCAGTTCTATGGAGCTAGAAAGAATCGCTAGTTCCTATTCCTTTAGGTAGCCCAAAGATATTAGCTGGAAGCTCTAATCTCCAGGTCAAGTTTTCTACTCCTGATAGAATGAAGTGATAAAACCACAGAGGTGGTAACAGCTCATGGGGTTAAATGGGGAAGGTGGCTTCTTGAGCACAAGACAACCCATAGCAGGAAGCTGATGGGGAGATTCAATAGCTCCTGAACTTCATCTACGTTACTTGCATAGGCAGCAACGGTCAGCGGTATAGCACAAGTGCAATTAGTCAATAAGCTTTGGGCCTTAACAGCAGGAGTCACACATACTACGGACGTTTTGCATGTACTAGAATTTGCAGCTGGAAGGAATCTCAGGAACATGGTGAGCAAAGTAACACCCCTGTTCTGTTTTACCAATGCCATGCAATGTCACAGTAGCTTTGCGCAGCAACTAGCATGCTCCAAGTACACAGGACACTTGTGGTCCTCCTAAATGTGCAACTATTTATTTCACATGAATTGGTGTCCAGTCAGATAACATCTACCCCATATTTATATAATTATGTTTTCTAGTATAGTACAGGAATTTTATATTTGTACCTGAAATATTTCATCCTGTTGGTTTGCGCTCATGTTATAATTGTACAAAAAGTTTGAATACTGATTCTGTCATCCAATGTACTAGGTACTGGGTTATATAAAGGCACTCTGTTATTATATTTAACTTTAATTTTCCCATACTTGGCTTTACACTCTAGAATATGAATTAGGTCACCACTTTCACTGTATAAACCTAGAATTACAGCTCTGATACTCAGCTGCACAAAGCAAAAAAGAAAAAAAAATATAGGTGTGATCTTAGGTGCTAAGTAATAAATAAAATCCCAGCAAATCAAGTATCAAAAAGAATTAAGAAAATGCTGTCTTGGATCAAAGAACAATTCGATATTAGAGAGTCTTTAATTTATTATAACATTACAGTAAATAAAGATTTAATGTGGACCATGGAAAGGAGAGAACAATTAGGCTGAGTGAGGAAGCTGCGTGCGGAAGGACTTGTAGCTACCACACTCCCTCCACTTAGTGGAGTGTGTGCAGATTGTACTGGACTGGTAACACTTGAGTGTGAATGTCAGTAGAGTGCTAGGTCTACACAAGTCATGGGTCTGTGCAGGTAATTTCAAGATTAGATGGAACAAGAAATGTTACATTAGCGAATATTGAGGGTGCAAATCCAAAAAGTAAGAATTATACAAACGTTCAGAGCATGATTCTAGTGAAATATAAAGAAATAGGGAGACACTGCAATGATAACAGTAAAGCTATTTTTAAGTGAAGCAATAGAGAAAAACCGTAATATAACCATGAGAAATGACTAAACTATATGAAGTATGCCATTAAAATGATATTTTAAAGAATTTACATGCAGAAAGGTTCAAAGTTCAACACAATATAAGATGAAGTAAGAAAAAGTAGGATGTTAAATTTGTGTATATATGTCCCAATATATCTCAAAATGTTAAGTAAAGCTCGTCCATGAAATAGGAGATTCTGAGTCCTTTGTTATTTTCCAGCTGTTTCCAAGTGAGTATGCTGGGTTTTTTGTTTTGTTTTTTTTTTGTTGCTGTTTTTTTGCGGTACCGGGGATTGAACCCAGGGGCGTTCTACCTCCGCGCTACACCCCCAGCCCTATTTTTTATACTTTATTCTGAAACCAGGTCTCACAAAGTTGCAGAGGGCCTCACTAGGTAGAGAGAGAGAGAGAGAGAGAGAGAGAGAGGGAGAGAGAGAGAGAGAAAGAGAGCTGAGGCTGGCCGCGAACCCGGATCCTCCGGTCTCCGCCTCCCAAAGTACTGGGATTACAAGCGTGCGCCACCACGCCCGGCCTGCTGTATTTTTTATACAAAATTATCAATACCAATCTCAATGACAGAGTGAAACAGACCAAGTGCTGTGGGCATGTATGTTTCTATCACTCTATATTTTGTTATGATGTCTGATTACAATGCACCAATAAAAGTATATCTAAAAAATTAAAGGGCACCTACTGCAGGGATCTATACATATATTTTCCTTAGTCCTTAGTCATTATAATGATCTTTTCATTGGCAACCCCTTTTTTGCCACATGCAGATCACTAAATGGCTTGCTCCTGCTCTTACAAGTGTGACTGAAGATTCAGAATTCAAAAGTTTCTTTAAATTCTCTTCATTGCAACACTATGCTTCTTACCAATGTATTCTTCTTTTTTTTTTTTTTTTTTTGCGGTACCAGGGATTGAACGCAGGGGCGTTCTATCTCCGCGCTACACCCCCGGC
>PVJS01045490.1:0-16215 GCA_004027185.1 Glis glis
AGAGAAAGAATGCATACTCACCCAGAGCTGCAGTTTCTTTTAAGGATATTCTACCATGTATCTTTTTTTATTTTTTTTTTTTTTTGGCGGTACCGGGGATTGAACCCAGGGGAGTTCTACCTCCACGCTACACCCCTGGCCCTATTTTTTTATACTTTATTTTGAAACCGGGTCTCACGAAGTTGTGGGCCCTCACTAGGTAGAGAGAGAGAAGACAGGGAGAGTGAGCGAGAGAGAGAGAGAGCTGAGGCTGGCCGCGAACCTGGATCCTCCGGTCTCCGCCTCCCAAAGTACTGGGATTACAAGCGTGCGCCACCACGCCTGGTTTACCATGTATCTTTATTAAGAGTTATTTCTCAGTTATACTAGAGAACTGGCATGATGCTGCTGACTTTAGAAATAGACTAAATGTTTGCAGGGTTAGAAGAGCTGGCCTCTCAGAAGAAGGAAGCCTAAACCGTGATTCCCAAAACAGTACCCCCAGTCATAAGACTCCTGTCTCTTTGGATAATGACCAGAAAACATATCTTCAGGAATTATACCGGTCAGAGGGGACATTTCTATGGGGCTTCAGTGGACCATAAAGAGCATGATCCAGCCTGCTAAATGTAAGCCATTATCAGTGAGGGGGACGCACACAGGAGCAGCAGGGCTGAGTGACCAGGTCACAGGAAGCCATTGGATGGTCTCTGGTCCCCAGCCTGCTCAGCGATGCACATTTATGTGAAAGGCTGATTTGTTTCATCTTACATCTAAGCAGGAAGCAAAATAAGACACCAGAGAGGGGCTTACTATCTCTGGCCATGTGAACTAGATTATTAAGATGTGCACTTCAGTTGTAGACAGGCAAAAAGCTGGAGGAAGTATTTTTAAGTCTTTAAAACTTAAAGAAGCTCATTAAGACAGCAAGGAATTACTAGACCAATATTAAAGAGGAAAGGCTTATGCATATAGATACATAAGTTTGGGAGAAACTTTTAGCCTAAGGGTGTCCGTCAACCTAAGTACATTTGAACTTTCCTTTTGGCAGCCTAATGGGGCAAGGAAGATAAACTCCAAAGAGCTGGTAAGGTCTCTTTTTAGGGTGATGAAACTGTTCTAGATTGTGAAGATGGCTGTATAATTGTTAATACAAGGTAAAATTCATTGAATCATCCATTTACAGTGGGTAGATTTTATGATATGTAAATTAAATTGCAATAAAACTACTTTAAAAATTCAATGACTATGTTTAACAATCAATTAGGCACAAGTAAGTCTTATAGAAATTTTAATATCTAAAATAAGATTTTAAAAACACAGAGAAATAAAAATAAAGAAAATACAGAAGGATAAGAAAAAAACAAAAAGCATTCTGAGGGTTAGTTTTAGGTGTCAACTTGACTGGATTGGGGATATTTAGATGGTTGGTGAAGAATGGATTCTAAGTGTGTGTGCGTGTGTGGTGGGGGTTGGAGATTGTTATGTGAGTTGGTGAACTGAGTGTGAGAAGTTTGCCCTCATGTGGGCAGGCACCAGTCGATGAGCAGGAGGCACGGATGGGACCAAAAGTTGGAAGAAGGGTGTATTAGTCAGGGTTCTCCAAAGGAATAGAACTAATAGAATTTACATATAATTCTAAGAGGGGATTGTTCAGCTTAGCTCCCAGCACCAGAGGCTGGGTGGCCCTACAATGTCTGTCTGCAGACTGGAGAGCTGGAGAAAGCAGTAGCTGCTCAGACCCAGAAGTTGGAACCTCAGAACGAGAGGGATTAATGCTGCAGACTCCCCTGCCCCAGTCCAAGGCTGAAGGCCTAGAAGTCCGCAGGACTGATGCTGGTACACATCTGTGTTCCATGGCTGAAAAATCTGGGATCTGATATGTAAATGAGACAGCATTAGAAAGCAACTCAGCTGCTCAGGAGGGCTCAAGTGTGCGCCCGTGAGCTTTTCCCTTCTGCTTTTCATTCTATCTGGGTTCCCAGCCAACATTCAGGGCAGGTTTTGCCCACTCGGTTTGCTGGCCACATGTCAATCATCTCTTAAAACACTCCCACAGACACACCAAGAAGGATTCCTTACCAATTTTCCAGGCATCCCTCAGTTCAGGCAGGCTGACAACAAAGATTAGCCATCACAGCAGCACAAATTCTCTCTGTCCTCTGGAGCAGGAAGTCTTTCTCCTCTCCCCTTGGACATTGAAGCTCCAGGTTGTTCAGCCTTGGGTCTTGGGACTTGCACCAGAAATCTGGGACCCTTGGGCTTCTGGTGTTGGACTAAGAGACACACCACTGGCTTCCCTGGTTCTCAGGCCTTCGGACTTGGACTGAGCTATGCTACCAGCTCCTCTGCGAGTCCAGCTTGAAGACGGCCCACTGTGAGATTTCTCAGCCTCCATAGTCATGTCAGCCAATTCCTCTAATAATTCCTCTCTAATATATCTATATCTGTCTACCTACTTGTCCATCTTTCCTTTTCATTCTGTCTCTCTGAACAACCCTAATACAAGTGTAGTGCATAAATATCTAACATAATCTTGTTAGATATAAAAGATGATGACAAGATATGTGAAGAGGAAATGGCTGAGAATCTTCTAAAACACAAATGCAAGAAGTTCACTGAATCCCAGGATAAATGGATAAAATACATTTTTTAAAAAATAAATTCACATCTAGACATATTATAATAACCCTGGGGGTAAACCAAAGATGAAGAGAAAATCTTTTTTTTTTTTTTTGTACTAGGGATAGAACCCAGGGGCATTCTGCCTCCAAGCTACACCCACAGCCCTTTTTATTTTTTGTTTTTAAACAGGATCTCACTAGGTTACTGAGAGACTCACTAAACTGCTAAATTGCTGAGGCTGGCCTCAAACCTGCCATCCTCTTGTCTCAGCATCCCAAGTAGTGGGATTACAGGTGTGCACCACCACGCCCAACCTGGATAGAGTGTTTTAAGGAAGGAAAGAGCATCAGGTTTGGGGAAATAACTGTAGTTAGTCAAAGTTGTCACATTTGTACCCAAGTGCCTTAGATGTTATACAATTTAATGAAGAAGAGACCCAGAGAGGGATGTGAACAGAAAAGAGGAGGAAGTGAAGATGACAGAGGAATAAGAGACCAAGAAGGCAGAGGGCAAACCAGAAGAATGTCCTATAGCACAAACCTGAAGGAAGTGCTGGGAGGGAGGGGTTGGTCACTGGTGCCTCATGCAGGAATGTATGAAGTTCAAGATACCCAACATGGGAAAATTTCACAAAAGTCAGGAAGGGAAAGGTTTCCAACCCTGGAGAGGCAAATTAGCCTCAGCAAAGTAGGAGAGGAGTATAGACAGGGAGTTTATTAATCAGAATTTAATGCTGCAAGCTCCAGAAAGAGAATTGGGCTAACCTAAGCAAAACAGAATTTATTTGTAAAGACTTGGAGTGACTTTCAAAATTCATGAGAAGATCAGATAAGGCTGATTCAAGGGAGACTGAGCTCAAAAAAGAAAGGAAGCTGGGCGTGGTGGCGCAAGATTGTAATCTCAGTACTCTGGAGGCTGAGACTGGAGGATCCGGGTTCGCAGACAGCCTCAGCTACTTAGTGAGGCCCTCCGCAACTTAGTGAGACCCTGTTTCAAAATAAAGAATAAAAAAATAGGGCTGGGCATGTAGTGCAGAGGTACCCTGGGTTCAATCCCCGGTACCGCAAAAAATAAAAAAGAAAGGAAGTTCAAACTACAGGATGAAGATAGGCAAAGCCAGCACCACGGGGCTCGGTAGCACTGTGGACAAATGACGATACAGGTGTCTGTGCCATTGCTGTTGTCAAGTCAAAGCTTTGACTCTGTTTAACTCTTCCCCCCAAATTTGTAAGCTCATGAATGTCATATTGTGCAAACTTCCATTGTATGTCCCATGCAACACTGCTGCAACTTGCAAGGGTGCCTGATTACCCTTTGGGATACAGCCTAGGTATACTTAGCATCCCAGCAACACCCACAGTGCAAGAATACCTCCAAGAGACAGGACCTCAAGCTCATGAGTAGCCAGCGTAAGAGTCATATGCCCACCCCACTATTTCCCATAGCAGCGCTTCAAAAACAGAAACCAAACAAAACACACAACGCAGAAGGCTTCTGTCTGACATAAACCAGCTCACCCTTGTACAACTGAAAATACTCTGTTCCCCAAAGAAAACCAATAAAACTTATCTGCTTCATCCAAGCTCCAGTCCCAAGACTTCTTACTGCTGTCTATTCCTCTTTTTAATTCTGTGGCAATCCCATTCCAATGTACTACAAACCACAAAATTATCACAAAGCCAGACACTATCAATACATATGTAATCTTGGCGGTGAGAGACAAAAAAATGGGGGAAGCTAGTTGAAGTATTTACATGTAATGAGGAAGGAAATTCTGGGGGACGGGTCTAAGTATCTTCTCTGCAGCAGGTCCCACGGATGTGGGTAGTATTGACGACTTTCCAATCCCAGGGTTCACTCTGGGTTTACTTTGCCTTGTGCTACTGTGACAGCTTTTGGGGTGCTTAATCAACAGTGTGACCCAAAAGCATCACACATAAATATTTCAGCCCTTGGTGGTCCTACATTGGTAGAATTGTGAAAGCCTTCTGACTGTCTTTCACTAACTTTCTCTTACTGCTTAAAAATATTTCTGTTACGAACTTGTCAAGAGTGGAGATGAGATTACTTGATGGTAAATCAATCCTACTATACAATTACAAAATGATGCCTTTCACCAGACTTCAAGATTTTTACTCTCAGCCAGCTTATCCCTAATTTCTCCAAGTGGGTTTATGATATTTAAGATTATTTAAAAGTTAGTTGTATCCCTACCAGGTAATTCAAGTCCATACCTAAATCTTACATGAGTGGTCTGACTATTTTATTATCAAAATGAATCTTTTTAAACAAAAGATGGGTCTAGAACAAGTCAAAATGCTTCCGCATCACGAAGATTTTCATGATGCCCAGACACTCTCGTCATTTCTACCACGTCTCTCCTGTTCCAGAAATTGTTCCAGAAAAGTCAGCCGGCATTCTCCAGGAAAGCTGCCCAGAAAGAGTTAACTGAATTCCAGAGAGTCCTCTGTCTTCTTTCTCCCCTGGACTCTGCTTTCTTCTCAAGCCTCCTCCACCCTTCCTCTCTTCCTTTTGATCTCCATCTCTCGCCACCTGTTTCACCCATGAGCGCTAACATGAAGTGACGTTGGGGAAAGGAGGGCTCTTGGTTGAATGTCTCTCTGCATTATGCAGTCATCTTCACTTTAATCCACTTTACAAGCAAAAACAACATCACGGGCTGCTTTTTCTCAGTGACTCGGGAGAATGTATGTTTTCTCCTGCCACTTCAGGATGGGCCCAGTTAGGATCTATTTCCATATCACCGTCATGGCCTTGGAGGGGAGCATTTCGCTTTCACTGTCTGTAGATGTCACTTGCCCCCTTGGCATATACACTGATTGATGGAGAGTTTGAACTGATATGGCTTGGCAGGAGCAGGCATGCAAGAAATGTGAATCATGTGTGGATACAACTTGTCCAAGCCTTCAGAGCCTGCTCAGGCCTAATCTTTATTTACCATTTCCTTATGATCATGTTGTGCTAAATGAAATAGACACATGGTTCATTATAGATAACTCAGGGTTTATGGTCACTGCATTTATTTTATTTGTTTGGTTTTGTACTGAGGACTGAACCCAGGGCATTCTACCTCTGAGCAACACCCCTAGCCTTATTTTATTTTTTATTTTGAAACAAGGTCTCATGAAGTTGCTGAGGGTCTCGCTAAGTTGTTGAGGGTGGTCTCAAACCTGTGATCCTCCTGTCTCAGTCAAGTACTGAGATTACAGGGGTGTACCAACATACCTGGCTCAGGAGTCCAGTTTTTATCAAGACCGAATGGCAAGTCCAAAGCTATTTTCTACAAAATAGAATAACTTCTTGCCAAAATATGGCTAACGTTCTTCAAAACCCCAGTGACCTGGGACTCTTCTATTGGAATTTGTCATAGTCTCCTATGGTATTTTGAGTGACTGCCTCAGATGTGTGTGCTATTTTTTGGATCTACTTAAACTTCAACCTGGACCATCTGGGAAGGCTTCTTTAGTTCTGGTCCCATCTGAGAGGTTGTATTCATTTTCCCAGGGCTGCTGCTACAAATTGCCACAAATATGGCTTAAAACAAAACAAAATTTATTCCCTCCCAGCTCTGGAGGCCAGGCATCTAACATCAAGATGTCCGAAGAGTGGGCTTCTGCTGGAAGCTTTGAGCGAGAATCTGTTCTGTGCTTTCCTCCTGACCTCTGGTGTTTGCTGGCAATTCCTGGCCTGAACTGGCTTGTTGATGTGACACTCCAAGCTGCCTCCATTTTTACATTGCCTTCCCCTTTCTGTCTGCGGGTAACTTCCTCTTTTTTATTTTTTGTGGTACCGGGGATTGAACCCAGGGACATTCTACCTCCGAGCTACACCCCCGGCCCTATTTTTTATACTTTATTTTGAAACCGGGTCTAACGAAGTTGCGGAGGGCCTCACTAAGTAGAGAGAGAGAGAGAGAGACAAGGAGAGAGAGAGAGAGAGAGAGAGAGAGAGAGAGAGATAAGGAGAGAGAGAGAGAGAAAGAGCTGAGGCTGGCCGCGAACCCGGATCCTCCAGTCTCCGCCTCCCAAAGTACTGGGATTACAAGTGTGCACCACCACGCCCGGCTTCCTCAACTAATTATATCTAAAAAGGTCCTTTTTCCTTTTTCCAAATTAGGTCACATTCACAGGTTCTGTGGTTTAGCACATGGATGTATATTTCAACCCACTCCAGAAACATTTCTGATTACTCAGTTATTAGTTTTAAATATTCATATAGATACAGCATGTGTTCTTAATAGTACAGAGTATAATGTGGAGTAAGTTGTCCTTTACTTTGGAGAAAATACACCAATATGTCTTTGACCATAAATCGACAGGCTATTATATTTTCAAAGAGTTTATCTTTCACTCCATGGCACACATGAGTTTTATTAAAGCCAAAATACATCCTTCTTTTCAGATTCTAGCAGCTAATATCAGCAATATTGGGCTGTATAATAGTTTATGCATGGGTAAGGCAGTAATGACTTGGTAGACTAAATTGTGGCATGGAGCCAAAGAGTTGAAATAATTCTTTTTTTTTTTTTCAGAACTGGGGATTGAACGCGGGGGGGTTCTACCTCCACGCTATGCCCCCGGCCCTATTTTTATACTTTATTTTGAAACCGGGTCTCACGAAGTTGCGGAGGGCCTCACTAAGGAGAGAGAGAGAGAGAGAGAGAGAGAGAGCTGAGGCTGGCCGCGAACCCGGATCCTCCGGTCTCTGCCTCCCAAAGTACTGGGATTACAAGCATGCACCACCATGCCCGGCAAGAGTTGAAATAATTTTGAGATGATATGGTCATAGTATACTGCTAGGTACCCAGATAGGTAAGATAATGTGTATTCTAATGGATAAATAGGAAGATTTATAGACTAGAACCTTGAAAGAGATCTCAGCCAAAAGTAAATAAATAAAATAGACCTAGTCAAAGCCACTACCTGCTAAGCTTAGGATAATTCAATTTCATTTTTCAAGATATTCCAAACCAATTGACACTGTCCAGATCTGAGAGTTCAGTGGAAACAAAATAGAAATCACAATCCCTGTGTCTTTCAAGAATTTTTTTGTGGCCACATTAATTTCAGTAATTTATTCAAGGAAATTGTAATTCTTTTGCGTTATTATCTGGGTAGCTGGGTCAGTTTCAGGGTCTTTGACTTGGCCTTTCTTATCTTCATAACTCTTATGTTAAAATCTGGAAGGCGTGTTCTTCTAGGACTGAGAATATATGTAACAACTCTTTACACAGTTGCCAGGTAATAGATGTATATATAGGTTTATGATCTAGTGAAACTATGACAGGTATTTGTGGGTCAAAACTCCATTTGTTACTTGACTCTTGGAAGAATCCATCCTGACAGGTGGGCATAAAGGTGTTCTGAGTTCCCAATAATTGGTATTGAGTAGAGCTAGTATCCGATGAGTCTTTCAAAGATGAGTGTCTCTCTTTCCTAAAGGAAAAATGATCATGACAAATCATTTCACTGCAAGAAACTTAGATAAAAGAGTCAATATGTGAACTCCTGACTTTTTTCTTGTTTAGAGCCTGTCCTCAAGGGTATCAATTCTGGGAACTGGGTAACAGGTCATGACATTTTGACTCTAATTAGGCTTCTATTCTCTAGACCATGAATTACTTTTTAATTATATAAACAGCAGAAAAGGGGGATTTCCACTTTCAAGGAGGTAAAGTAGATATATTTGCCTATTGCTCTAAATACAATTAAGAATTAATATTATTAAGATATACATACTACCCATAGTGTCTACAGATTCAAGGTAATCTCTATCAAGATGCCAATTGTATTTTTCATGGATATAGAAAAATAATCCTAAAATTTATAAGGAACCACAGTAGACCCCAAATAGTCAAAGCAATCTTGAGCAAGAAAAAGAAAATTAGAGCCATCACATTCTATGATTTCAAATTATGTTTTAATGCTATAGTGATCAAAACAACATGGTAAACCAGGTGTGGTGGCACACTCCTGTAGTTCCAGCACTTGAGGGGCTGGGACAGGAGGATCGTGGGATCAAGGCCGGCTTCAGCAACTTAGTGAGAACCTCAACAACTTAGTGAGAACCTGTTACAAAATAAAAAGTAAAATAGGGGTCAGTGTAGCTCAGAAGTAGAATGACTCTGGGTTCAATCCCCAGTTACAAACACACACACACACACACACACACACACACACCCCAGACAAACAAAAAACCCAGCATGGTGCTGGCATAAAAACAGACACATTGACCAGTGGAGCAGGATAAAGAGAACAGAAATAGAGCCCATGCCTGAGCATATGAACATGGGTCTAAGAGTGATCCCTTGGAAAGAAGTCAGAAGTGATTCTTGGACATAAGGTGAATGGATATTGGGTCACCGAGAAATTGCAAATGTCAATTCCACATCTGACATTCTCTTTGCTTCGAAATTAGACTGTTCCCCCATCCCCCCTGCATGATGTGGGCCAGGCTCATCTCTTCAACCACAGCTCTCTCCGTTCTCTTCTATGATCCTTTCCCCTCCTGCTCATGGGGTTTCTTTCAGTTCCCTGAACATTTTGTCCCTCCCTTCTTTGCTTATTTCTATTCTCTTTCATCACCATTTCTTCACAAAGGCTTGTCTCTTTCCCAGGATCACTTGTGCCTCTCATTACTTCTTCCTTTACTCAAGTAGTAATCATCCTTTCACTTTCAACATAAGAGCAACCATCTCTAAAATGCTTTCCCTGACTCGCCAAGACACGATTATATTCCTTAGTTATACAATCCCAGAAAAGGATGGCACATCATAAGTCTACTCATCAGGCATATTCACAAAGACTGTCCTCCTTCTCACCACGACTCCATGAAGTTCTTGGTATTATTACTGTTTGGAAGGTGAGGACACTTAGCACTAGGGTTTAAGAATTTGTCCAAGGACACCTGGGTAGCAGTGGTAGCTGCCTATTTTCTTACTTTAAATACCATGATTTTCTGCTCATTCTTTGCAGCCCTGGTGGGTTGGGGCCTTCTTGACAGTAGAGAAATCACGGTGCTGATGGTTCCCATAATTCCTAACACTTGACTCTGAAAACCCACGCAGGAGCTTGCGGAAGCTGCAAAGAAAACAGTCAATTAGTGTTGCGTTTGTGGTTGCTTTTCATCTGTGCTACCTCGGTCCCTGAAGAGCCTCTCTTTTGTTTATCTCCTGAAATTCAGCAGACTCTCTGGGGCTCGCGCTAGCAGGGAACAATAATTAGTCTGAGAATGACAATTCTATTATAACTTGCCTTTCATCTCTTGAGACATCCACACACCTTGCCAACACTCAGTTTGTAGCCTTCTCTGAAGACAGGATCAACTGTAGGAGGAAGTGGGAAGTCCCTATATGGAAGCAGATGTAGGAAAGGAGATTTGTGATCCGATTCCTTTCCCTTGTATGTGCATAACACTGGAGGGTGTACAGATTGGCCTGGTCATTTATGACTTCATTAAGTTTATCCAAGGCAATTTTAAGGGAGAAGGGATGATTCCTAACATACTTGGTATGTTCTATGTTTCAGAAGTACTGTAAATTACAAATAAAACCCACCTAATAGTCTATAGAAACCAACCTCCCCAGTGTGCCTTGGAATGAGGGATTTTATAGGATGTAGGACCTTCAGTGCTAGACCTGGCAAAGTCCCCAGCAAAATGAGATGAGTTGGTAACCCTACCTAATATAGATGCCCACAGATGTACCAGAGGTTGGCAAACGACCTGTGACTATTTGTTATTAAAGTTTTATTGGAACATCCCAGACCCAATCATTTGTATATTGGCTATGAGTGATTTCCTGTTATACTGGCAGAGTTGAATAGTTCTGAGAGAGACTGTATGGACAGGAAAGCTGAACATATTTACTATCTTCCCCTTTTAAAGAAAATGTTTGCCAACCACTGGCTTATGGCTTATCTGTAGTTGATCTTGTAGAAGAGCTACACAAAGACAGCTGGAGTAATCATCCAGGCTGACCCAACCCATCAGAACTATGAACCACACACACTTTACTACATGATTGACAACCATACAATGGTTTTATATGGTGAAGTTCTGAGATAGATATCCATTTACTCCTTAATGAGACTACAATAACCCTTAGCCAAAAAGACCAAGAGAATAGTTGCTATTTTATCCTATGTAAAATTCTCCTTTTTTGGTTCTCTGCCCTGGTTTTTAGCCTCCTAATACAGGATAGTTTGTAGAACTGTAGAATTTGTCAATGATCAGTTTGACTTAAGTTATCATATTTTAACCTACCTATTTTCAAGGACAACTGCTTCCCTAGTTTTCTTGCTATGACACTGGCTGCCTGATTTGTCCATCAAAATGAACGCTAAGATGGGCATGGTGGTGCACACCTGTAATCCTAGTCCTTGGGAGGCTGTGACAGGAGGATTGAAAGTTCTGGGCCAGCCTCAGCAATTTAGTAAGACCCTGCTTCAAAATGAAAAATTAAAAGGGCTAGGGATGTAGCTCAGAGGTTGAACACCACTGAATTCGATCCTCAGTACCCCCCCACACACAATGAACTCTAGAATCAGACCTTAGTTTGAAATATAGCTCTACCACTGAGTACTATGTGAACTTGGATAGGTTCAATTTCTTTAGACCTCAATTTTCTTACCTCTTCAATATAGATTCTAACAATGCCTGCCTGTGATAGGTTAACTGAACCAAAGTAGTCAAAATATAGGATAGATATTGTAAGCATTCAATGCAGCTAACCTGCTGTCATATCATTATTAATAATTCCTGGAATTGCTACTTGGATGATTAGGCTGGACTTTTGTATCGGGCTTGTGGTCCAAACTAAAATATATAACTACTGGGAAAAAATGAATGTGGTGACGGTTTCTCTCTTCACAGGTCTTTCCAAGTAGCACTTTTTCCGAGACATTTGCATTGCGCCCATGGGGACTCACTCAGTGGTTGAGACACAGGGGTCCCCGGTAGCACCCCACTTCATTCATGTTAACAACTCAGCAAGAGGCAGAACTGGCCATTCAACTCTGACTTCAGTTGTGAGCACAGAGTCTCTCAGAGAGGTAAGTCACTAGCCGATGTCACAAAGTAGGTAAGTGATGTTCCTAACAAGCGACTTGATACAACAAGTGATGTTGTATCAAGACTTCCTCCTTTTTTCTCTAAGTGCAGTGCTTTCAGAGCTATAATTTATTGCCTCCTGTGTCTTTCAAAGTAATTCCTAGTGCAACTGGGAAACAAAAGACTTTATTTGGGTTTAAATCTTGAAATGTTGCCCTAAACCTCTGCAGTAAGGGCAAAATAATCTATTCACAACAGAGATGAAGTCAGGTTTATTCAGATAGACCCTGCTGGACCCTAGAACCTTATACCTTTGGCACTATTCTCTTGGTACCTCTGAAACCTCATAGAGATTAGAGGACTTTTTAGGGTAAACACAAGCCCTAGAACAGCAGAATGGGGAAGCCCTGAAGAACCTTACCAAAGATACTGACTTCATCCCTAAATAGTCTTTTAAGGAGAATATTTAACTCACAAAATGGTCTTACATTTTTCTTTGTATGCCTCCTGTGATACCTATTTTGACCCAGAAATTTATTCTGGATGTAAAGAGAGTTTTTGAGTTGAAGAGGACTTGCTACAGTCTGGACAGTGAGTGTCCCTCTCATGCCCATGGCGTGGTCTCCAGGGTCACACTGTTGGAAGGTGATGAACCCTTCAAGAGGTGGGGACTAGTGGGAGGTCCTTAGGGGCATGCCCTTGAAGGGGAATGTGGGCCCCAGCCCCTTCCTTCTTTTCTTCTGCTTCCAGGTCATGAACTGAGGGGTTTGGCTCCACCATCTGCTCCCACCATGATGTGCTTCTTCACCACAGACCCAAATCAACATGGTCAACCACTTATGGAACAGAACCAACAAACCATGAGCCAAAATAAAAAGTTTTATCTTTGTAAGTTGATTACCTCATGTGTTATGTTGATGCAAAGCTGATTAATGAAGGACTTCAGAGGTAATTTTGAATAGCCCTATTTTATTTTCAATGCCAACTTAGGTTCAGTGAACTAATTCAATGGAACCTGGATTCGTGACTCTTGGTTTAGTGTCCTTTCTTCTGTGACACTTCCCCATATGTCACTGGGTATATTTTTCTATCATCTTTAAATCACTTTTCAAGCCCAGCTTCCTCGGATAGCTTGGAACTTGGAACATTTAAATTCATGCTTCCTGCTAAATGTAAGTAAATTCAAAGTTGGACCCATTTCTTGGACCTGCCTAGTCCAAGCCTTGTCTGAGACTTCAGTTCTAGCTTTCAATATAGTCCCCCTTATTTATTTTTTCCTTTCCTCTGTGCCTTAATTTCTTTTACCATAATGTGGGATTAATAAAGTGTGTCCTTATCTGCACTCAGGAAAGTATTTATCATAATACAGGAGCACTTGCATGAAAGGGAATCAGCATATGGTAGAGATTAAATGGTAAAGGAACAAAAGCTCAGGAAGGAACACGGAGCACATCTGTTGCCGTCAACCAACAGCACTAGCGGAGGGAAACAAATAGTCTGCGTGTGATTCTGTAAATAAGCCTGAGACACAACCTAGTGGAAGTCCCAGAAATGAATCTGCATGTGATGGAGACAGAGCTTATGGAAGCAAACAGTGAAATGGGCTAACTAGGGCTAACTACACAGCAGTTACTTCTCATGGTATTACGATTAGGGCCCAGGCAACTAGCAGATGAGCTTGGGTTTAAAGCTGATCTCCAGCCCTTATGAACTTCTTAATGTAGATCCAGTTGGACAACGTCATTAAGCCTCAGTTTATTTTCAACAACAACAAAAAAGAAATAATAATAATAATTACTTTATGGGGTTGTTGTAAAGGTTGTAAATAGTGTCTGGTGCTGGACATAAGACTTAAGAAATGTTATCTATTATTATTATAATTTCCACTACTACTAACATCATCACCATCATTATCATCATCATCATCATCATCATCATCATCATCAATCATCATCTTTATCATCATCATCCTGGCATAAGAAATCACCATTTCTCCTGTCTGGAAAGGTCTGTAGGCAATAAAAATCTCCACTACTTGTATCCGCAAACTATTTATAATTTATTGTATATATGTTTGTGGATATGGTTCCACAATCTTTTGTTCAAAATCACAGGTAAAATGCATTTTGAAATTCAGAATGTTGAGATTTTTGAGAAGTCATACGGTACATCCAGCATATGCTACCTAACAATCCCAGCAAGCTCTGGAGAAGCTCCCTATCATCAGTCACATTCACTTTTGTGTCAAGGACCCAAGACCACTTCCAAGTCTTGTGATTTGCTAGGACAGGACTCAGGATATATTCATATTCCTGGCTATGATTTATCACGACAAATTGACACAAAGGAAAAACAAAGCGAAACCAGCAAAGGAAAAAGGCTCATGGGGAGAAACCCAGAGGAAACCAGGCATGGGGATCCAGGAGTTTTCTCTCAATGGAGTCACACAGGATGTGTTTACTTTCTCTGGCCACAAATCGTGACAACACATGTGAAGTGTTTTCTGCCACAGAAGCTCATTAGCGACTCAGTGCTCAGAATTTTTACTGGGGACTAAGACATATGCATACCTCTGCCTAGCACTTAGTAAAATGAAAGACTCCCAGAAGACAAAATAGGTTTTCAGCATAAATCCCATGGATTGTATAAACAGTTCAGGCACACTGAGTCACTCTTAAGAGTGAGGGAATGATAGCAACCTTCCCCAAATCCATGTTCCCAGATCCCAGTCAATGGCCACCTTAAAAATAGAACTTTCCATAGGTGGTGGGTTCAGTCTGCTATGTTAACTTTTTGACACAACACACAAATATACTTATTCCTATGAATATATTCCTATGAATTCTTATACATTTATACTAGGGGGGTTAATTAATGAAGACTACGACTCACTTTATGTCAGGTTTTACAACCAAATTAGCTAAGATTAGGTGCAGTGTTGCTGTAAACTGTCATGAAGATCTGGTTTTCCAAAAGAATTTGACAATGTTTCAATTCCATTCCTGACTTAAGAAACTTTCAGCAAACTAGGAAGAAAGGGAACTTCTTCATCCTGCTCCTCTATAGCTACTATCATTCTTAGTGGTGAAAGACTGAAAACTGTTCCTCTAAGACTAGAGAAAAAGATGCCTATGACTTTATTCCTTCTAACATTATTTTTGTCCACTGATCTACTTGCTTATTGTGAAAACTGTACTATCCTCCTGATTATTGCAGATTATAATATGTATTAAAATCAGACAGTGTCTGCTCTCACCACTATATTTAACATTGAGTTGGAGGCTCTATCCAGGGCAAAAAGGCCAGAGAAGAAATAAAACGAACTTAGTTTGAAGGGAAAAAGAAAAGCTTTTTCTTTCTGGATGACATGGTTGTTTATGTAGACATTTTAACTGACTCTGTAAGCACTACCCTAACTAATAAGTGATTTAGCAAGTTATGGATGGCAAGATAGATACATAAAATTAACTGTACTTATATCTAGCAATGAACAATCAGAAATTGAAATTTAAAAAAAAGAGTCTCTATCATGTTAGGTGGAGAAACTGGGTTTATCACATGATCTATAATGGTATAATCACTTTGGAAAAATAGTTGGGCAGTTGTTTTAAAAACTAGATATACATGTGTGCTATGGTCAGATATAGAGTGCCCCCTGAAGAGCTCATGTACTAATGTTCAGGGTTGATATGGCTGGGTCATGGGGGCTGTAATCTCATCAGTAGGAAAATCCATTACAATAGATGGTCACCATCCATTGGTTACCATACAATGGGTGGTAACCTGGGCTGGATAAGGTGGATCCTGGGGGATGTGGCCTTGGGGATTGTGCTTGTGTCTTTAAATCCTCTTGCTTGCTTGCTCTCTCTTATTCTTGCTTCCAACCTCCAGGATGTGAGGAGCAAAGACTTGTGCTCTGTTTCCTTCTCTCCTCTTCCCACTGCCATGCCCTGAGCTTCAGACCCTGGCCTCACATTGACTGAACACCAAGAGATCCAAACACTGTGAGCAAATAAATCGTCCTTCCTCTAAGTTGCGTGGTCAGGTCTTTGGGATTATGGCAGTGAGGATGTTGACTGGGACAATGGCTATGTGATCCATTCCTTCCCCTCCTAGTAATTCACCCAAGAAACAGGAAAGTATATGTCAATTTAAAGATGTATACACAAAGCCGGGCGTGGTGGCGCACGCTTGTAATCCCAGTACTTTGGGAGGTGGAGACCGGAGGATCCGGGTTCGTGGCCAGCCTCACCTCTCTCTCTCTTTCTTTCTCTCTCTCTCTCTCTCTCTACTTAGTGAGACCCTCCGCAACCTCGTGAGACCCGGTTTCAAAATAAAGTAAAAAAAAAATAGGGCCGGGGGTGTAGCGCAGAGGTAGAACGCCCCTGGGTGCAATCCCCGGTACCACAAAAATAAATAAATAAATAAATAAATAAATAAATAAATAAAGATGTATACACAAATATTCATGGCAATTTGTAATTACTAAATATTGAAAAGAACTGAACTGAGATGTCAACTCCAGAGAACAGATAGACAAAT
>PVJS01045491.1:0-16214 GCA_004027185.1 Glis glis
GGAAGAAATACATGGGCGTGTGGAGGTGGGGATCCATCCTTATTAAAACCAGGAGGGACAGGTTCCAGGCCAGGGCCATCATGTAGATCAGCAGGAAGAGAACGAAGAGCACTGGTAGGATTCTGGGGAAATCTGAGAATCCCAGGAGGATGAACTGGGTGATGGCTGTGATGTTTGCTCCCCCAGTCATGGCCTTGGCTCTCCTCATATCAGAAAGGAGACATGACAATGCACAGGTGACTCGGGTGAAATGAGAGCAGTACCTTTTCCCGATGTGCCCACCTTGACCTCTCATGAGCGCTGCAAAGGAGGAACGCTTCCCTGTCCTTCTGTGGGAAGGCCCCCACTTTTCTTCTCAAATGATCAAGAACCTGCTCAGGATCCCAAGTAATTCATGGAGCCTCATGAAAATCAAAAGAGATGTGTTAGTCATATCTTGGTCACCATGACAAAATACCTGAGATAAGCTATTTAAAGGTTTAGAAGATTTGTTTTGGAGGAAGGTCTTAGAGGTTGTAGTTCACAGCGATGGCCCCATCACCTTGGGCCTCGGCAGCACAGTACATCATGGTGGGGAGGGCATGGCAGAGGGTGCTCACCTCATGGTGGCTGAGAATGAAAGGACAAGAGTGAGAGCGAGACCAAGAGGCAGAGGTATCCCTCCAGGACATTCCCGAGTCACCTAACTTCTTCCAGCGAGTCCCCATCTCTTCAGAGTTCACCTCCAAATGGCAACACAGGCTGGTGGCCAACCTTTTAGCCTCTGGGCCTTTGGGGGCCATTCAAGGTCTAAAACATAATGAGATACTTACCGTTGACTGGCAACTTAAAAACTGCAATAGAAATGTTGTGATTATTGAATTTTTTTTGTGGTACTGGGGATTGAACCCAGGGGCATCTACCTCTGAGCTATACCCTCAGCCCCATTTTTTATTCTTTATTTTGAAACAGGGTCTCACTAAGTTGCGGAGGGCCTCACTAAGTAGCTGAGGCTGGCTGCGAACCCAGATCCTCCGGTCTCAGCCTCCCAAGTACTGGGATTACATTATTGTATTTAAGATACAGAGTGTTGATTAAATAAGCCTTTTTACAAGACCACTGATAATTCATTCTAAGACTCCTGCTTCATAATCGGAAAAGCACAGGTGGCATCTTTTCAAAATAAATTTCAGTCATTTAAATACATTTTTTAACATTTTTTCTTTCACTTTTTTTGGGGGGGGGTGGCTACTGGAGATTGAACCTGGGAGCATTCTACCTCTGAGCTATACCCCCAGCCATTTTTATTTTTTTATTTTGAAATAGGGTCTCACTATGCTGCTGAGGCTCTTGCTAAGTTGCTGAGGCTAGCTTCAAACCTGTGATCCTCCTGTCTCAGCCTCCCAAGTACTAGGATTATAGGCATGTGCCACCATCCTCAGCCTTCTTTCACATTTAAGAAAAATTATTTACCCTATTTATAATGATTGTTATGATTATTTACCCCATTTATAATTCTCAAAGTTTTTACAAGTATACTGAAATCTCCACACTGGCCTGGAACATAATAATTTATAATTCTGATTTATTTTGAGGAGACAGAGGTATGTGTGCCCAAGAAAGTTATGTAAGGAGTCTTTTCAGGGAAGCCTCTCTGTGATGCACCCCAAATGAGGCTAGTACAGCTCACTCTTGGTCCCAAGGATCGTCTCAATTTTGGGATATTTAGCTTCTTGGGAAACAGCATGGTAAAGTGGTTAAGAATTTAGAGTTTGATATTTTGTTCTGATACCCTCTTGCTCTACTAAGTTTTTCCAGTGGCTTAAACAGACTAAGCTTGATTTCCTCACTGTAAAGTGAGGGTATTAAATGCCCTGAGCTGCATGTTAACTGAGATGGTTATAAGAAGAAATTCAAAGCAAAGGCTCAGCACACAATCAGGCACATGGCTATTATTTTGTAGATATTGATTGTTATTATCGGTGATTACTTGCAAAGATCATGAATGACACCTATACCTGTGGATGGGATCACCAGGGCTGCTAGATTTCTTTTCTTTATTTATCAGTGAACTAGAGCTCACCTTCTGTTTCCTACCTATGCTCTTTGCCCAAATTGTCCTCTGAGATGAAAGGGTCAACCAGTGATAACAGCCAAACCATTTTTAAAAATGATGAATGACCTGTATTTTTAGATATTAAATGGTTCTGTTAACATTGACAATTCATTATTCTTGCATTAACAGACATACAATCAAAGGATCAAGTAGACATTTCAGAACTAAATATAAGTATTTTTAAGAACTCATTATAATGATAAAGGTGGTATTTAAAATTAATAAGGAAAGGAAAGACTCTTTTATAAATGTTCTATGAGATGCAATATGGGTAAAAAGTATTACAGGTGTAAGTAGATATGCATCCATACAATCTTGGGATGGAAAAGATATAGTACAACCAAAACAGAAAGCAGAAGATAAAAATAGAGTTATATTTAATCCTGGTTATGCCAGAAAGAACCCACTTATACAAGACACAGTTGAAATACAATTATGAACTGGGAAAAACAATCACAAAAAAAGGACACTCTAGTAACACCAGTAATGTACAAGATGTCTTCTAAATTATCAAGAAACAGCCCTCACACCACTGAGGATTGTGCAAGATGGTTCTACTTTTCTGGGGGAAGCCTTGCTTCATTTACTCTCTTGTGTGTTCTCTGTCTCTCTCACACATGCATGTACACCATGTTAACTGTTTACAATGCCACACGTTAAAAGCCAACCATTGGAAGTAATGAGTGGTATGACTTTGATTTTCTTCCTCATACTTATCTGTCTCTCCTCAAAATTTTACCACTCCAATATTTGTGATTATAAGATTTTAAGGTAGCTAGATCCTTAATAGCATGGAGAGGGAGGAAGGGAGGGGAGAGAGAGAGACAGTGAGAATGAGCAACTTTTCTGACATTTACTGGCTTTGTAACCTTTAGCAGATTATTAACCTCTCTGATCCTCTGTTGCCTCATGTATAAATGGAGACGATATTTACTGGGTGACATAAAGGGCTTAGCACAGTAAGGGCTCAATAAGTGTTAGCAACTGTGATTCCCATCATCTCTTCTCTCTGTTAAAAGGGAATAAAGGCAGAACCGATACTGAAGCATCAAGTAAAGCTTGATAAAATTATTTCAGAAATTAGGCACGCTCCCCTTTTATAGAACTGGAGATGATCCCCCTGTGGATACCAAGGAACGACTGTATTTGTATAAGACAAAACATTAAAGATTATGAACCCAATGAAAAAGAAAAATTTAGCTGAGAAGGATTTTTCCTATCAAAATGTTTGTGCCGATAGGGAATATTACATTAGCCTAGCACACACACACTCTAACAATGTCTACATGTTGCCATTTGAAAACATAAGACTTAGGTCAATCAACTTGATTGTTTTTTTCTTTTCAATAGAATTGAATAAACCAATGTATTTTTATGGCATTGCCAAAACACAAAACAAAACAAACAGCCCCCTGAAATTAAGTGATTTCTAAACCTAAAATCAAGAATGTTGTTAATAAATCATTGTGTCTATTTCCATCTTCTCTCATTGTGTTATCTCCCATCCAAATGGATTGCAAATTCCTTATCTCTCTTTTATGTACCACTGCCACCAAGTACCCTGGAGCAGACAGTACCGACTAGACCCAGTACATGTATTAGTGGAGATATTTAACCCAATGCTAAGCTTCATGTAGGGTAGCATTTGCATAATTCAAAAAATATCTGTTGAATACATTAGTAAATGGCTTTCATCCAGTTTTGGATGTAAAACTACAAATCTTGCCTTTGCTTAATTTCCTTATGATTTTATGAACTTGGGAATCTTTCTGTTTACTCTTAGAATAGAGGGTGTCAGTGTAACTTTTTGGATATTTTATTTTTAAATTACAAGTCCTCACAGACAACAGCCCCCAAACATCAAAATAATTGGTCCGTTCAATAAAAATAGGTCAAACTGTTGAGTTGTCACCTGCACTAAATTTCAGCCCTTTTTAATTGCATTCTGGTGACCCACGCAGCCACACTTAAGTATACTGCATGTAACCCACCATTCCATTCCTAGAAAAGAGTGAGGAATTAGGGATTTTTTTATTCATGATAAAATTTGTTCTGATAATTTAACTTTTGTTAATAATCTGTAAGCTAGAGAAAAAGGAAAAGAAATTCAGAATATACTCACTTTCTTTGATTAATGCTTTGCATGTGCTTGCCATCTCCCCAGGCAATTTGGAGTAGAAAAGCTGAGTGGTGTAAAGTTTGGTTGGAGATTTTGCTAGGTGGATGTAGTGACTCAAGACCCTTTCCAATTCTGATCTAATACAGGCATGGTCAGATTAATGAGATGTGCTAGGTGTAATAATCAGTTACAGCCAGGAATGTTGCTGAATAAGGAAAAGGTGCTAGGTAAAGAAGGTTAAAGGGGACATTTAGGCCAAAGCCATCCCTCCCTGGATGGGCATCTCTGCTCTCCTTGCTGCTCAGGCTAGTGTCTCCCGACCATGGGGTCAACAAAAAATATACAGGGGAGCTACCTGAAAGTTTCAAAAGGTTTGATAGAACCAGACATAAACTCTCTCAGGTCATTAAGATGAAGTTTGTCTCTTCCTGTTCAGAGATCATGAATCAAAGTTGTGTATTTACATGGAATTAAAGTATTCATTATTATTAGTTCAAAAGTAGAATTCTGAAGGTCAAAAACTACATTTAAAAAGCTTGAGGAGTGGAGAAAACTGGGAAACACACACAAGCAGAAATTCTCCCCCCAAACTTAATAAATTATTACTTGTTCCATATCTCAATTCTGACTTAAAACTCTTTCACGCTTTAAGGATAGTAACTTGCTTGACTCTAGATGAACCTATTATTCCCATAATACAAGTAAAAAAGAAAAAAACCCAAGAAAGGTCAAATTCATAAGCATTCAACATCCATGCTTCACCCCAGAAAAATACCTGAAATTTTATGATGAAGAGTATTTTTTTTCAATGAAGAACAGAGAATCTGGGTAAGGAGAGAGAGAAATCCAGAAGGAACCCTAAGTGCAGGGTGTGGAAGTGAGGGAGAAGGGAGAGGCGAAGGACAGAAGAGACTAATTTCCACAAACTTTGCTCCCCATGGGCGCACTCTAAAAATCCCCTGGATCTTTAGACAGTTTGGAATACACTGCTCTAACGCTTGCCCTCTGACCATGACCCTCACTCCCCACGAAGACACAGTTGCTGAAGGTGAAACTGCCTGTTTCTATTCCAAGGAATTTTCCAAGTGGGCTTAGTGCACTCCTAGATGGTGCTTTCAGCCATGAAACCAGCTGTCCACTCACAGCAAGTGGGACGGCCACACTGGGGATCCTCTTAAATGAGCTGCGGAGAGCAGGGGTAAGAAAGAAAAAGCCAATTAGTGTGAGGAAGCTGCAGGTCCTGCTCTCTGGAGCCATGGCTGTCAGCAGGACTTTCCCTGTGGATTTCACACCCTGCTTTGCCATGGGGATCAATTTCTAACTTCCCTGTGGTCCTATCATCAACTCAGCACCGTAGCTTTTCTTTACTGACCTCGGAGTCCTTTGGGCTGGAAAGGACATAGGGATTAATTTTACCCTCAAACACTCAATTTATGAGTAATGAAAATGAGGTCAGAGATGTTGAGGGATTTTCCCAAGATGGCACAGCTGTCTTGTAAGGCAGCTTGATGACAGTCAATGACCTATGCATACACTTCTCAGCTCACCATGCACATTTATTTCAAATGGGCATATGCATCTATTTTCTCAAGTATATAATGTGACTCAACCTTCACAACAGTCCTGAGGCAGACATGGCAATCTTTCCTACTCAGGAGTGAGAGAATCGAGGCACTAAAGCATACACAGATTCACACGCCAATTCACATGCTCAGGATGGTGTCATGATTTACGTGGATCACAACTGGGGGTGTTGGTATCATACAATGTGTGTTGATCTCTGGCCCTGCCACTTACTGGCTGTGCAAAATAACCTCTGTAAACCTCAGTATTTTCACCTGTCCAATGGGTCTAACAGGAGTAGCTAATCCATAGAGTAGTTCTCCCAGAGAGAATTAAATTAGATACAGATTCGAAAGCACTTATTAGAGTTGCATAGTATACGCATCATGCCTCCTACTTACTGATAGCACATAGAATTTATGGGCTTTGGTTGGGGACTTTTCCAACATATGATGCTTCATTTCCAATCCTTCATTAAAAAATCAATTTAAACATGTACAGAGGAGGAGAGGAGAGCCGGGTGGGATGTGGAGGGAAATACACCAAGCTATGTGTTCATGTATGGATGTATCACTTTAAATCTCATATGATGTATAACTAGAATGCATCAGCAAAAGCACAATTTTTCAAAAATCTGCTTAAGAAGGAAGACCATTTATGGAGAAGAAGGAGATCAGGAGTAGCATTGAGGGGAGGGTGAGAAGAGGTACTAGGGAGTGAAACTTAGTGAACTGTTATGTTCATGTATAAATATATCACCATGAAAGTTCCTGCTCTATGTAATTAATATGCACTAATGGAAAATATGTATCTAAGGTTATCCGTACAAATTTTGTGGACCATTTTTTATGAGGTTTTGAGCAGAATGGAGGGGGCTTGTTTATTCTGACAGTTACTAGAGACACAGAGATATTTTTGACAAGGTGCTGTTCATGGTTGGGTCTATTCCACCAGTCTTACTTGTAGGGAGAAAGGGTTTGGTGGGGATACTAGGTCAACAAATTAACTCTTGTTATTAGGTTATTATTTATGTCCTCCCCCTAATAAGTACTAAAAAGATTTAATCCTAAACTGAAGTGTCTCTTTTTAATAAATTTTATTTTGTTTATTTAATGTATACAACATATTAGAAGAGATAGATTATATTAAAATAGTTATTATAGTAAAATAAATTACCATATTCATCATCTCACATAATCATCAGTTTGTTTTGTGGCAAGTATACATAAAATCTTATTTCACAAAAATCCTCAATACAATATTACTAACTATAGACCTCACTTGCATGTGAAATCTTAAAGAAAAAAGACAAATCCACTGAATAACTTCTTTAGGTAGTTTTGAATAATTGCTCCAAGCATATGAAGTTTGGGCATGATGGCCAACCAAAAGAGGAAATGTTTTTGACCAGTGCCAAATACTTAGTAAGATTCGAGATACAATATTCCCTAACCTGGCTGGTCTCGAACCTGCAATCCTCCTGTGTCATCTTCCCAAGTACTGGAATTACAGGCGTGAGCCACTACACCTGACATTTTATTTGTTTTTATTTGCTCTCTGTCTGTTCTGGAGCTGGAACACCCTTTTAGTCCTGCCCTTGGGCTTTAGAACTCTGGCTTTTCTGGCCTGTGGACACGGGGGCTTGCACAAGTGGGCCTCAGGTTCTTAGACGTTTGGCCTTAGACAGAAATTTACACCATTGGCTTCCTTGGTTCTGCAGCTTTTGGTTGGAAGCCCTGCTCCCAGCTTCCTGATTCTGTAGCCTGTAGAGGGCGCACCATGGGACTTACTTCACCTCTATAGTCACATAGCCAATTTTCCTACTAAATCATATTTCATCATATATATATGTATATGTATATATATGATAAATTTTGTCCCTCATGTACATATGACATATTGGTTCTGCCTCTCTGGAAATTCCTGCATAATACACTAATGACCCTGGAGAGAAAGCATTCCTAGCGACTTGAACTATAGATCCTACATTGCCTGATCTTGACAGTGAGTGTTTTATTAACCTTTTCACAGTGGGTACTTCACTTACTGCTATAGTTTGGATTTAGAATGACCCTCAGACCTCAGGGAGACAAGGCAGCCATGTTGGAGGGAGGGCTTGGTTACTGAGGAGGGGTCCCTGGGGGTGTGTCTAGGGATTATGTATGGACCCTCCTCCCCTTGCTCTCTCTCTTGCTTCCAGCCTCCATGATGTGAGAGCAAGGCCCTTGGGCTCCTCTCTCTCTGCTTCCTGCTGCCAGGCCCTGAGCTTCTCACACTTCACCTGGCCTAACATGGACTGAAACCCTGAAATTTTCAGAACTGCGAGTAAATACATCTTCCTTCCTCTAAGTTATGGCAGTCAAGTGTTTTGGGTTACAGCAGTGAGAATGCTGACTAAAACACTTACCTCACCCTGGTCCTGACCTTGAATCTCTGCAGAAATTAAGGATTCAGTTGGTGGTTTCATGTGGTGGTGAAATGATTTCTTCTCTGTAGGCCTTGGGCATTAGAAGGCCAAACCTTTAGCAGGAGAATCATGTTCCAGGCAGTCACATTGGGCCTGTGCTACATGCAGCATCCTGGAGGCCATGGGTAAACCCATATAGGAGATATGTTGTAGGAGACCTATATAGATGGGCATGGCTATGGAAACGAGGTCTTTCATATCTCATTTCTAGTTTTTGGCTCCTCTTTAAATCAACATTTGCTTTTGTTCTTACCAAGCTTTCAGTGACATCTCGGTAATTATGTTACAGACTTAATATCAGCAACTCCTATTGAATTGAGGTAGTGAAAAAGGAGAGGAGGAGTAAATCGTGAGTGTTGGGGCATATGGGGGCAAAGAAAACAGGGCCCAGTAGCAGAGAACAGGCTTTATTGAGGAAAAAAAACATGGAAGGAGGTCTGACTGGGGACAGAGCCCACAAGAGTCAGAAGCCTGCCTCCTTTCAAGTTACGGGCTTTTTGTGGGACAAGGAAGGGGGGGTACAGGAGTAGTCGTGTAGGCAACTGGTTGATGTGCTAGTGGCCAGGTCATCTTGGGGCAGGGCAACGGTCAGGGGGCTTTTTTCTTTCTTTTTTTCTTTAATCTTAGTCCTCCTCTGGCATGACCTCATGGCCAGGCCTCACAGTCACACTTCACAGTGCCCACAGAGACAGATTTCCAGAAAGGCAGGGCAGTGATCCAGAACACAACTGCCATTGGACTGTGATGGCAGGGACAACCTGGAAGGACCTGGAGAACATGCCAGCATTTCTTGAGACTCCCCAGAGGTATTTAGTGTCCTTAGAAAGAAAGCTAGAAAAATATTGGATTTATGCAATCATGAAGTATGGGAGCTCTTCCTGTTAAATTTGATAGTCAAAGAAATGTAACAAGAAGCCTCCATGGTCAAATGAGCCAATTCTCCTATTGAATTCGGTCTCATGTATTGGTGAGAACAGAGATGTGAGTTACTATCTACAGTACTTAAACTTTGGTTAGAAAACTGAATGACTGATGCGTGATACTTAAGGAAACTATGATAGGACCATCAAATGACAGATTATGCAGCCATTATCATGAGCCCAATGAGGCATTTGTAAGCAATTTGGAATGTGTCCATGGTATATTATCAAGGAAAGAGAATAGTTCAAATTCGTAAGAATAAACCTTAGCAAAAACTGTAGAAAAATAGTCATCCTACCGTTTAGTGAATACAAAGAAAGTGACAGTAATACTTAACATGTTCCAGTACTTTGTGGTTCTTAACTTAACCTTATCCATGAAAGCCAAATTGATTCCTGTTAGTTCTTGTTTGAAAAGAAAGCATGGACTTGATTCAGTAAGGCATTAAAGCTTGGAGAGTAGACTGGGGTAAGGACTAGGCTCTGGTGCCAGACTGCTTAGTTTTGAGCCCTGACTCTGGTACTGACTAGTGACGTGGCCTTGGGCAGGTTACATTACCTCTCTGTGTCTCAGGTTTTCACATCTGTGAAATGCACATAATATTCAGTACTCGCTGTGAGGTTACGGAGACTCTTAATATATATATATGTAGCATGCTCATAGTAGTGTCTGCAAATTATAAGCACTAGGTGCTTGGTAGCTCTTAAATGAATCGTGAGTAGTCCATATAAGGAAGCAAAAATGGGACCGGCTGGGGAAGTGTCCCACTCTCTTCCTTCAGCCAGCACTCTTGAGAGTAATTATTAAAAACTGTTGTCTTCTGCTAATTGTTTCTTTCTCCTCATTGGACTCCAAGGACGCATTTCAGAGAATCCCTGGTTGAAGCGTGTCTTCTGGATGAACTCTCTGCTCTCCGGAGGACCAAGGGCAGGGCTGAGACAGAACCCAGACAAACCAGCAGTGCTGGCGGTGCTACCACATGGTTCCCAGCCAGAGCTTTGTGAAGAATATCCTCGTAAGTGATGCTGGCAGCGGCATCGGGAGGCTTGTAATACGAGCTGGTTTCTGTTGAATGCATTTAAAGAGGTTCCAAAAAAGTGAGACAAGTTCACAGAACAACAGTTTGTAAGCAAGGATGAAAGAGAATATAGAAAGAGTTAAGAAATTTGGGGACCTGGAGAGTTAGAAAAGAAAACTGAGTTTCATCTCTCACCAAAACAGATAACAGTTAAAGGAACACTGATCAGCAAAGGCCAGTACCACTAAGGCCGATAGCAAGTGCCAAGCCAAGGATGTGGTCATATGTGATCATCCCAGTCAATTAATGAAACCCCTAAATGGTTAATGATGCTCAGTTAATCTTTTCACTTTGAAGAAACAGTTCATAGAAAATAAATTTTGAGAGTTAGAGTGAGACTTTTCTAGAGAATCCTGGTAGTCTTCAGGAATTTGAAACTAAGGAGAGAAATCAATGAGATATATAGATCTATCTTTATCTATGAGAGAGAGAGAGAGAGAGAGAGAGAGAGAGAGAGAGAGAGAGCTGCTAAGATGCCCAAGGAGGACATGTTCTTCAGTTTTCTCTTCAAAAGTGGCCAAGAGGAATAGATGTCAAAGTTACAGCTTTACGTAAGGTAAAAAACTAAGTACCACTGAAAAGAGTAGGCTATGGGGATTAAAAATAATTCCTAATCACAGAATAATCCACATCCCCAGTGTGGGTAGCTCCTCAAAAGGTCTGTCTGGTAGGGTTTCAGGATTTCCATGGACCACAGAGTGCTACATGACTTCCATTCTTACTATCTGAAGAGAAGTTTTATTGTCATTATTATATCCATGGTCCACCATTGAATATTGGATACATGAAAGATAACTTGTCTTTTAGACCACAGGTCTCCAAACCATGGAGAACCATGCAGGAATTAAGAGACTGTTGGGAATCCCTCAAAGATCCTGACCCCTGAGCATGAGGCAGTGTCTGAAAGGAGTTTCGGTTGCCTCTTTGGTTGAGGACATAAATAGGTTCTACTTGTAGAAGAAGTAAGAAATTAGAATTAAGACATCAGATGGGTAGAATGCAGCAGGGCAGAACCTAATCTGTCTGAGTAGGGAGATACCAAGAGCTTGGATTCATTGAAGAATTGAATTGCCTTGAATCTGGCTTTTTGGTAGTATGTCCATTTTGGTTAAATTTATTCTGCCTATCTATGAACATGGTAAGTCTTTTCATCTTCTAAGGTCTTCTTGAATTTCTATCTTCAGTGTTCTATCATTTTCATTAAAGAGGTCTCTGCCTTTTGGTTAGATGTATTCCTAAAAATTTTATTCTTTGAGGGTATTGTGAATAGAATTGTTTACCAGGTTTCTTTTTTTTAGTGTATTTTTTACTGGTATATTGGAAAGCTTTTGATTTTTGTAATAATAAAATCAAATAATAATAAAAATAATAAAAGTTGATTTTATTACTGGCTACGTTGCTGAATTGATGTGTCAGCTCTAGAAGTCTTTAGGTTGAGTTTTTTTTGATTTTACAAATGTTGGATTATAGCATCTGTGAACGGAGATAATTTCACTTCTTCTTAATTTCCTTCTGTGCCTACTTGCCCTGGCTAAAATTTCAAGTATTACATTGAATAGGAGTGGTGATAATGGGCATGTTTATCTTCTTCCTGAGTTTAGAGGAAATATTTCAGTATGGTGTTGCCTTAGGGTTTATCACATATTGCCTTTATGAGGTAAGTTCCTTCTATCCCCAATTTCTTCAGTGTTTTTTTAAACATGAATGGGTGTTGGATTTTGTCAAATGCTTTCTCTGTATCTGTTGAGATGATCATGTGATTTTTTGTCCCTAGTTCATAAATATGTGATGAATAACATTTATTGACTTTTGTATGTTGAAATAACCTTGCATCCCTGGAATGAAACCAATGTGGTCATGACGCATAATCTTCTTGATATGATATTGAATGTGAATTGCTAGTATTTTATTAAAAGTTTAGTATCTGTGAGCCATGCGCGGTGTTGCACGCTTGTAATGCCAGTACTTGGGAGGCTGAGACAGGAGGATCACAGGTGCGGGGCTGGCCTCAGCTACTCAGTGAGGCCCTCAACTTAGTGAGACCCTGTTTCAAAAAAAAAAGAATAAAAAATAGGGCTGGGGGTGTAGCTTGAAGGTAGAATGTCCCTGGGTTCAATCCCCATTACTGCAAAAAAGATAAATAGCATTTATGTTAATCAAGAATATTTGTCTGTAATTTTCTTTCCTTGATGTGTGTTTGTTCGGTTTTAGTTTCAAGATGATAGTGACTTCATAGAATGAGTCTGGGAGTATTCCATTCCATCCCTTTCTATTTATTGAAATAATTTGAGGAATATTAGGCTTAGTTCCTCTTTAAAGTCAGCCAGCATGCAGTAACTTAGTGAGACCGTGTTTCAAAATAAAAAATGAAAAGGGCTGGGGGTGTAGGTCATAGGCTCAATCCCCAGTACCACACATACACACACACACACAAATGTATTGTCTTTATCAATTTCCTTGTATTTATGGAATTCCTATGGCTCTTCCTGCTTTTGGTTTCTAATTTCAATCCATTATGATCTGAAAAGATGCAAGGAATTATATCTTTTTTTCATTTGATAATACTTGCTTTGTGGCCTAGACTGTGGTCTGTTTGGAGAATGATCCATGAGCAGCTGAGAAGGGTGTGAATTAAGCTGCTGTTGGATGAAATATTCTGTTAATGTCTGTCAGGTCAATTTGATTTCTAGTATTCTTTAGATCTGAAAAATTTTCATTGATTTTCTTTTCAGGATGACCTATTTTTGAGAGAGGTGTGTTTCAGTCTCCCTGCCTCGTGTAGTGGGGTTTATCTGAGTCTTACTGTCAAGTAGTGTTTGTTTTATATGAGTGAGTATGCTGAAGTTTGGAGCATAAATATCTACTATCATTTTATTTTCTTTTGATAATCTTTGTCTCTTGGTAAGTTTTGGCATGAAGTCGGACTTGTCAAATATAAGAGTAGCTACTCCTGCTTGCTTTTGGTCACCATTTACATGGAATATCTTTTTCCATCTTTTCACCTGTAGCCTGTGGATATATTTGCCTGTAAAATGAGTCTCTTGTAAACCACATATCCATTGCTATGTCTTTATCAGGATGCATCAGAACATTGGCAAGACAAGATTTCTGGATCTTAGCGGCCTCCTACAGGATCTCTTCTGGGGGCAGAATCCTGATTTGATCAGTCTTCAATCACAGAAGTAAAAAGTTTCTGAATGTTGATGTTCTATAAGGACATGCAGATAGAATAATGGAGCATGGGGCCTCCCCTGATATAGCATGAAAATAATGAACCTCGTGGAATTAAAGAGACTGTGATTCTGTGGCACCGAATCATCTGTTGGTCCATGTTAACATATAATCATCGAATAAAGCATTTATCCAAAGTCAGTGTGGACTTGGTAGTGTTCTGGTCATGTGCACAGTATTGTGGGTTCAGGGGATTGTGACAAGATGAAACTGTCAGAAATCTCAGGACCTGTGATCTTTGCTGTTGCCTATCTTCTTCTGCAACCTCTTCAAGGCATCTTTGACTTCCTTATTCCTCAGACTGTAAATCAAGGGATTCAACATGGGAATCAGCACCGTGTAGAAGACTGATGCGAACCTGACAAAGCTGGAGGAGCCACCAAAGCTGTAACTGAAATAGACAAAGATGCTTGACGAGTAGAAGAGGGAGACAGCGGTGAGGTGTGACGCGCAGGTGTTGAATGCCTTGGACCTGCCTGTAGCCGATGTGATCCTCATGATGGACATGACAATATACCCATAGGATATGATGATCACCAGGGCATTTGCTACCGCATAAATCATTGTTAATATAAAAAGAAGGACTTGAAGAAAGAAAGTGTCAGTGCAGGATAGTTTGAACAGTTGGGGCATGTCACAGAAGAAATGCCTGATGACATTTGGCCCACAGAAGTGGAGCTGAAGCAAAGAACATACCTGAGATAAAGAACCTGTGAGTCCAGCTGTGTAGGCTCCCAGCACCATGCGAGCACAGAGGGACGGTGACATGATGGACGAGTACAACAGTGGGTTGCAGATGGCAGCATAGCGGTCGTAGGCCATGACCGTCATGAGGCAAGATTCGCTCAGTCCCATAGTGGAAAAGAAGAAATACTGAACAATGCACCCCACGAAGCTGATGGTCTGCTGCTCCTGGAAGAAGCTGGAGAGCATCTTGGGGACAGTGGAGGTGACGTAGCAGAGATCTATGAAGGACAGATTGCTGAGGAAGAAATACATGGGTGTGTGGAGGTGGGGATCCATCTTTATTAAAACCAGGAGGGACAGATTCCAGGCCAGGGCCATCATGTAGATCAGCAGGAAGAGAACGAAGAGCACTGGTAGGATTCTGGGGAAATCTGAGAATCCCAGGAGGATGAACTGCGTGATGGCTGTGATGTTTGCTCCCCCAGTCATGGCCTTGGCACTCCTCATATCAGAAAGGAGACATGAGAATGGGCAGTTGTCTAGGGTGAAATGAGAGCAGTACCATTTCCCTACGTGCCCATCTTTACCTCCAATGAACGCTGGAAAGGAGAAACTCTTCCCTGTCCTTCTGTGGGAAAGCCCCTCTCTTCTTCTCAAATGATCAAGATACAGATTGTTGATTATATAAGCCTTTTTACAAGACCAATGATAATTCATTCTATGACTCTTGCCTCATTATCGGGAAAGCACAGGTATCATTTTTCAAAATAAGTTTCAGTTTTATGTCCTCGATTTTCATTTAAATACATTTTTAAAAATTTCTTCTTTCAAATTTTTGGGGTACTGGGTTTGAAATCAGGGGCACTCTACCTCTGAGCTACAACCCCAGCCATTTTTATTTTTTATTTTGTGGTACTGGGGATTGAACCTAGGGATATTCTACCTCTGAGCTACACCCCCAGCCCTATTTTTTTTTCAGTACCGGGGATTGAACGCAGGGGCGTTCTACCTCGGCACTATTTTTTCTACTTTATTTTTAAACCGGGTCCCACGAAGTTGCGGAGGGCCTCACTAAGGAGAGAGAGAGAGAGAGAGAGAGAGAGAGAGAGAGAGAGAGAGACAGGGAGAGAGAGAGCGAGACAGCTGAGGCTGGCCGAAAACCCAGATCCTCAGGTCTCCGCCTTCCAAAGTACTGGGATTACAATCGGGCGCCACCACGCCTGTCCCAGCTCTTATTTTTTACTTTGAAATAGGGTCACTACACTGTGGAGGCTCTTGCGAAGGTGCTGAGGCTAGCTTCAAACCTGTAATCCTCCTGTCTCAGCCTCCCAAGTCCTGGGATTACAGGCATGTACCGTCATGCCCAGATTTCTTTCACCTTTAAGAAAAATTATTTACCCTATTTATAATGATTATTCTTATGATTATTCACCCCATTTATAATTCTCAAAGTTTTTACAAGTATACTAAAATCTTCACACTGGCCTGAAACATAATTTATAATTCTGATTTATTTTGAGGAGACAGAGGTATGTGTGACCAAGAAAGTTATGTAACGAGTCTTTTCAGGGAAGCCTCTCTAATGCACCCCAAAGGAAGCTAGTACAGTTCACTCTTGGTCCCAAGGATTGTCTCAATTTGGGGGTATTTAGCCTCTTGGGAAACAGCATGGTAAAGTGGTTAAGAATTTAGAGTTTGGTATTTTGTTCTGATACCCTCTTGCTCTACTTCGTTTTTCCAGTGGCTTAAAAGACTAAGCTTGATTTCCTCACTGTAAAGTGAGGGCAGTGAATGCCCTGAGCTGCATGTTAACTGAGATGGTTATAAGAGGAAATTCATGCAAAGGCTCAGCACACGATGAGGCATATGGCTATTGTTTTGTAGATGTTGACTGTTATTATCAGTGATTACTTGCAAAGATCATGAATGACACCTGTACCTGTGGATGGGAACACCAGGGCTACTAGATTTCTTTTCTTTTTGATAAATTCCTTAGATATCATCAGCCCTGCAGGGTGAGGCCCCATTGCCACCAGGCAGCTGTAGATTCAGA
>PVJS01045492.1:0-16214 GCA_004027185.1 Glis glis
GCGCTACGCCCCCGGCCCTATTTTTTTTATGCTTTATTTTGAGACCGGGTTTCACGAAGTTGTGGAGGGCCTCACTAAGGAGAGAGAGAGAGACAGACAGACAGACAGGGAGAGAGAGTGAGAGCCGAGGCTGGCCTCGAACCCGGATCCTCCGGTCTCCGCCTCCCAAAGTACTGGGATTACAAGCGTGCGCCACCACGCCCGGCCTACTTTTCCCCTTCTTACTTAGACCAAAGAGTACATCGAATATGCTTTTTGCACCTTGTTTTTTTTCTTTTGGCTGTTTCATTTGCCAAAGTATTTTAAAACAAATCGGAAACATGCTATTTAAGCCTTATAGACTTTAGTGTGTATCTTCTTTCAAAATCATGAAAATCCAGGTGTGATGGTACACACCTATAATCCCAGTACTTGGGAGGCTGAGACAGGAGGATCACTTGTTTGATACCAGCCTCAGCAACCTAGCAAGATGCTGTTTTGAAATAAAAAATAAAAAGGGGCCAGGCATGGTGGTGCACGCTTGTAATCCCAGTACTTGGGAGGCTGAGACAGGAGTATTGCAGGTTCGAGGATAGCCTCATAAAGTAGTGAGATTCTCAGGCCGGGCATGGTGGTGCATGCTTGTAATCCCAATCCCAGTACTTGGGAGGCAGAGACCGGAGGATCCGGGTTTGCCGCCAGCCTCAGCTACTTAGTGAGGCTCTTCACAACCTCGAGAGACCCGGTTTCAAAATAAAGTATAAAAAAAATAGGGCCAGGGGTGTATCTCGGAGGTAAAAAAGCCCCTGGGTTCAATCCCCGGTACCGCAAAAAAAAAAAAAAAAATAGTGAGATTCTTATCAACCTAGCGAGACCCTGTTTCAAAATAAAACTAAAAAATAGGGCTGGGGGTGTAGCTCGGAGGTAGAATGCCCTTGGGTTCAATCCCCAATACCCCCCAAAATCATGCAAATTCTACCATATAATCATAATATAATAAATCACACTAAACCAATAAAAGTAATAATGACTTTCTACACCTCATATTTCAGTCCATAATCGAATTTACCTAATTAGTTTTAAAATGTTCTTACCCAAATGACTTGTTAAATTCAGACCCAATGTCTCCACAGTGCAGTTGGCTAGTATACCTCTAAATATAGCTAAATCTTAGTTGTTTCTTCATTTTCCCTGAATCTGACTGGTTATACACGTCAACTGTCCTGTGGACTGGTCCACATTCAAGGGTTGTGGGTCTCCTTGTGGTGTCTTCTATTGTTCCTCTTTTTTTTTTTTTGCGATACCGGGGATTGAGCCCAGGGGCGTTCTACCTCCACACTACACCCCCAGCCTTTTTTTTTTTTATACTTTATTTTGAAACCGGGTCTCACAAAGTTGCGGAGGGCCTCACTAGGTAGACAGAGAGAGAGAGAGAGACAGGGGGAGAGAGAAAGAGAGAGAGAGCCGCGAACCCGGATCCTCTGGTCTCCACCTCCCAAAGTACTGGGATTACAAGCGTGCGCCACCACGCCTGGCTTTATTGTTCCTCTTTTCTTTGTAGTTCCTGCAAATGAAATTTAGCTCTACAGGTGAAGTTAGATTCAGGTTCAAATTTTTGTGAAAAAGACTTCACAGCTAATCCTCTACACTTCATACTCCATCACGAGTGCCTGATCGCTCTACATTTAGAGATGCCAACATCAATCAGCTTCCAACCTTTAACATATTTTTAAGGTCAATTTCAGATTATATAGCATGTCCTCCGACTTTATTACAGCTACATATGTTCCTTAGATAAAAATATCAGGGGAAAATAACAAGGTTTGTCTGTCCCCTTTAAAGGGACACTCATGTTTGAGGTTCTTAACTTGCACAGGTGATCATAAGGGACCTCCAGACTATGATTCATTAGTTATATACAATGGAATTTGCTTTTTTGTGTGTGGTACCAGGGATTGAACCCAGGGGCATTCTACCTCTGAGCTACATCCCCAGCCCTATTTTTTATTCTTCATTTTGAGACAGGGGTCTCATTAAGTTGTGGAGGGCCTCACTAATTAGCTGAGACTGGTCACGACCTGCGATCCTCCTGTCTCAGCCTCCCAAGTACTGGGATTACAAGTGTGCGCCACCAAGCCCCGTTCAATGGAATTTGCTTTTTAAAGGAGCCTTTAGATGTGAAGTTTTTTTTTTTTTCGGTACTGGGGATTGAACCCAGGGGCATTCTACCTCCAAACTGTACCCCCAGACCAATTTTTTTATTCTTTATTTTGAAACAGGGTCTCACTAAGTTGTGGAGGGCCTCGATAGGTTGCTGAGGCTGGCCGTGAACCTGTGATCCTCCTGTCTCAGCCTCCCAAGTATTGGAATTACAAGCGTGCACCACCACAGGGTCTCACTAAGTTGCGGAGGGCCTCACTAAGTAGCTGAGGCTGGCTACAAACTTGTGATCCTCCTGTCTCAGCCTCCCAGGTACTGGGATTATAAGCGCGCGCCACCATGCCCATCTTTCAACGCTTTTGCTCCACTGCCAGGTCCCTGCACTCAGAGGGCTGGTTCAGTCCGTCTAGATCCTGGACATACCTGGAGGGGTTATTCCAGGGTCTTTAGAATGACACATTCACAAAGACACATGAATTTCTTCCTTGCTATTGACCACTTCTCAAACATGACTTAAGTGTGTTCTTATGTTGATTTTGGTGTGTTCATTTGCCAACAAACTTCCTTCACCAAAGATCCAATATTTATTTGTACTGGAAATGACAGAAAACCCAATGGACACTGGCTTAGAGTAGAAAGTGAATTTACTGATTGGCCTTATGGGAAAAATCAAGGTTCTGACAAGGCCTGTTTCACTGACCCCCAGAGGTCACAAAACCTTTCATTCCTGGCTGCAGTCAACGCTTGGCGGTCTCCCGTCCTGGGTCCTGTCCTGGATTCTACACAGGGTGTTATGGTTTTGACCTGGACTGTCCCCCAAAGGCTCGTGTACTTGGAGGCTTGCTCCCTAATGTGGCGATGTCCCGAGGTGGGGCTTTGGGGAAGTAGTTACATCATGCAGGCTCTAACCTTATCAGTGGATTAATCTACCTAATGGATTAATAATTTGAATGGATTGTTGGGAGGTGGTGTAAACTATAGGCAGGTGGAGCATGGTTGAAGGAAGCAGGTCACAGGGGCATGCCCATGGGGATTGTATCTGTCCCTGGACCTTCCTTTTCTCTCTCTGCTCCCTGGCTGCCATGAGCTGAGCAGCTTTCCCACACCACGCCCTTCCGCCATGTCATTCTGCCCTATCTCAGGCCCACAGCAATGGAGCTGGTTGACCATGGCCTGGAACCTCTGAAACCAGGAGCCAGAATAAATGGTTTCTTCTCTAAGTTGCTTATGTCAGATATTTTGGTCACAGTGATGAAAAGCTAGTTAACGTGCAGGGCTCTTCTACACCTACAGAGCACACGTCCACACACAAAGGACATCTCTTGGCTGTGCCCACACAGGCTCACAGGTTCACACCCCCTCAAGGGCCCAACTGATTACTGTGTCCAAAAGGCCAAAACGCATTAATTGGCTGAGGCCTGAGACACCTCCACAAACCTCATGTCCTGAAAGTGAGAGAAGAGTCATCTCCCCAGATAAAACTGCAGTGTGAAAACAAGAAAGGCAGAAGGTGAACAAGATAGTGGCTGCGTAAGATCCTCCAGTGACCCTCCCCACAGACACACTGACTTGAATAGCTACTCACACACCAAACGACCTTCATAAGAGCTAAGGAAGCCAGACCATAGTGTTTGGTTTTAGTATAAGAGTAAGAAAAGATGCTCTGAAAAAGGCAGGATGGAAAGGGTTTCCTGCATCGCCCCTCCCCTCACTCCAAGCAGTGTGTAGAGAGATGCCTCCCACTTAGGGGAGAGAGAGGATATTACGCTCAGGCCTTAGAGTTGACACCTAGTACTAGGCCCACCATGGGGCAGGAGCCCCAAGTCTCCTGTCCTGAGCCTGAACCTGTGAACAGAACTGAGTCATTGGAACTGCAATAGCCAGGTGGCTAAGGGATTGTTGCCACCACGCTTCCCCCAATCTTGGGCAGCAGAGGGGGAATTAAGATTCCACAGACTGGGAAGCAGTCACAAAAGCTAGCAAGGCTTTGCCTTAGAACTCAGTTTTGGGCCCATCATGGTAAGACCCAGCAGCAGGCAGAAACCAGAGGCCCTTTACCCAAACAGACCCTCTAGACCTGCACTGGCATCAGATGCCTGCATGCTGGTGTCACGAGCTTGGCCTGCATCATCGCCAGCCTTGGAGTAGGCCTAGGGCACCACCCCAGATTGCAGCTATGAGACTGAGGTGCAAGACTAGCCTTGGTGGCCAAGAAACTGTTTCTACCACTCTTCCTCCAACCTGGGGCAGCTCAGCTATCCCCAGGTCACAGATGGGGCTCTAGACTTGCCTGGCACCAGGCAGAAACCTGTTCCCTAGTGGGACAGAATTGTGTTTTAGCATATATCACTGGCAGCTGCAACAGAGGCCTCCGTGCACCTCTGAGACTGCAAGTCCTTGAGACTGTGAGATTCAGGCATGACCCAGCTTAGCATTGGCCTGGGTAAGCACTGGCAAGGGACTGCTTCACTGGTACTACCCCAACCTCAGGCAGCACAGCATGGTACAGGACCCCATTGCTGGGCATAGGACAGGGTAGTAAGCACAAGACTTTGCCCTGGAACTTAATGCTAGGTTGGTGAAAACTAACACTGGGAAGATCCTAAAGGGAAGATCCTAAAAGAACCCATCTCTGGTTCTGCCTACAGATGGAGGCTCTGTAACAGGTCCAGTGCCAAGGAAAGACAAGTAGCCCCAGTCTACTGGACTTCTATTCCAGCTAGCATCACCTGTGGCTGGTGGGAGAAATTGTGGGCCACCAATCCAGCTCGGTAATTGACAGCCAATGACAGTGTGGGCCCTAGTTCTACCCCAGTTTGTGCTTGTCTGGGCAGGCTGTGAGTTCAGCATGTGACACAGCTTGGCAGAACTGGTAGCCACAGATGTAACATAGAAGCCTGGGGATGGTCCACCCATAGTGACTGCCTAGAGCTGTGCAGAAACCTGTATCTGACCACTGGACAATTACTAAGAACCAGGCATTTGGGCACATCCTGCCCCAGGGAGAAGCCTGTGGGGATAGACTACTCTTTCTAAGTACCTTACTCTCTCTTTCTGAACAACATGCCAATAGTGCATTTGGGACAAATCTGGGCTTGGATTTCCCTCTAGTAATGATATAGTGACAACACACCAACAACAGACTCCCAGAAAATCTAGACCTGGGAGCTATTCAGTGCTAAAATAATGGGAGTTACTACAGACTCTGAGAAAATAAGAAGCCTGATTAAAATTTTGGTGGGGGGGAGGCATATACAAAGCCAGATTAGGAAGAAAAAACTTAATCTTTTAATCCCCAGATGACATTGCATGCCAACAAGCATTAGAGCTTCAGAAAGGTTGGGAATATAGCTCAGCGATAGAACACTTGCCTAGTATGAGTGAGGCCCTGGTTTGAGTCCCTGGTTTTGATCCTTAGCACTGCAAAAACAAAATAAAAATAAATTAAAACATTAAAGAATAAAAACAAATAGAAAAGGGCTTTCGGAAAACCATGACCTCACTTAATACGCAAAATAAAGTACCAGAAAGTGATGAAAATAGTAACAGGACAATGCTCAGATAGGGAATTGAAAATAACCATTTTAAGGAAACTCAATAAGCTTACAGAAAACAGAGAAGTATTTCAATACCCTGAGAAATTTAACAAAGAGATGGAAACAGTTTTTTTTTAAATCAAACAAAAATTCTTGGACTGGGCCGGGCGTGGTGGCGCACGCTTGTAATCCCAGTACTTGGGAGGCGGAGACCGGAGGATCCGGGTTCGCGGCCAGCCTCAGCTACTTAGGCCCTCTGCAACTTCATGAGACCCGGTTTCAAAATAGGGCCGGGGGTGTAGCTCGGAGGTAAACTGCCCCTGGGTTCAATCTCTGGTACCGCAATAAAAAAATATCTTGGACTAAAAAAATTCAACAAAATTAAAAACACAATAGAAGGCATCAATAGCAGGATATGTCAAACAAAGAGAGCTCAGAAGCCAGGTTATTTGAAAATACAAAGGTTGAAGATAATACAAGGATGAAGAAGGGCTGGGGATACAGGCCAATGGTAAAGTACTTGCCTAGCACGTGTGAGGGTTTGATCCCCAGCATCACAAAATAAGAAGGAGTAGGAGAAAAAGGAAGAAAAGAATTAAGGAAACAGATGGGAAATTTGAGGCAGTTATTAAAAGAGCAAATATACAGGCTTCAAGAATTCACAAAGGACTTCAGAATGTTAAGGGGAGAGAAGGCTTATTCAATGAAATAATTACAAAAAACCAAATTTATGGAAGGATACAAATATCCAAGTACAGGAAAGTCAAAGGTCACAAGTCAAATTTAACTCAACCAAGTCTACTCCAAGACATCTTATAATCAAGCTATCAAAGGAAAAAGATAAAGAGAAGATTCTTAAGACTGCAAAAAAAAAAAAGAAACAGATAACACACAGAGTTATCCCCATTTGCCTGACAGCAGACTTCTGAGTAGAAAACTTACAGAACCAGAGAGAGTAGCATTTTCCTTCACAGTACTCAAGGAAAAATACTGTTGCCTGAGAATACTATACCCAGCAAAGCTATCCTTTTGAAGCGGAGTGATAAAGACATTTCCAGACACACAAAAGCTGAGAAACTATATATCCATCATACCTGTTCTACAAGAAATGCTAAAGGAATCTCTTTAAACTGAAATAGAAAGAGGTTAAAGAGTAAAAAGAAAACATGAGAAACTAAGAAACTCACTGATAAGAATAATCACACAAACACATTAAAAATGCTCTAATACTGTAAGCATGTTGTGTGTAAATCATTCATATCTTAAGTATAAAGTCTAAAATATAAAACAAAAATAATAATAACTGCATTAATATGTTAAGAGATAGGCAATATAGAAAGGTATAAAATGGGATTATCAAAAATTCAAATGTGAGGCCGGGCGTGGTGGCGCACGCTTGTAATCCCAGTACTTGGAAGGTGGAGACCGGAGGATCCGGATTCACGGCCAGCCTCAGCTACTTAATGAGGCCCTCCGCAACTTCGTGAGACCTGGTTTCAAAATAAAGAATAAAAAATAGGGCCTGGGGTGTAGAGCAGCGGTAGAACGCCCCTGTGTTCAATCCCCGGTACCACAAAAAAAAAAAAAGAGTGACTGAACTGATTTTTTTAGACCCAACTATGTTGTTTACAAGAAACTCACTTCATCTCTAAGCACATGCGTAGACTAAAAGTGAAGAAATGGACTAAGATATTCCATGCAATTGAAATCTAAAAAAAAAAGCAGGAATGGCCATACTTATACCTGATAAAATGTACTTAACATCAAAGGCAGTAAAACGACAAGGAAGGTCATTACATAATGATAAAAGAGTCAAATCAGCAAGAGGAAATAGTAATTGTAGATATATATGACCCAGGAGCGGGAGGGACTGGCGCCAGCGCAGAAGGCCCGCGCGTCGGCGAAGCGTTTGACGTCATCGTGCGTGCGGTGCCCCTGCAGCCGGGGCTGGTGATTGGAGGAAACCCCTGACGTCATCGTGCGTACGGTGCCCCTGCAGCCGGGGCTGGTGATTGGAGGAAACCCCTGACGTCATCGTGCATGCAGTGCCCCTGCTGCCGGGGCTGGTGATTGGAGGAAACCCCTGACGTCATCGTGCGTACAGTGCCCCTGCAGCCGGGGCTGGTGATTGGAGGAAACCCCGTGTCTGCGGAGCGGCTGCAGCCTGTGAGCAGCGAGGTCCAGGGACAGAGTCTCGGCCTCGCCGCTGCCGCCCAGAGACCGCTGAGCCCCGGTCCGCCCGCCGCCACCCACTCCGGACACAGAACATCCAGTCATGGATAGGAATGAGCTGGTGCAGAAGGCCAAACTGGCCGAGCAGGCAGAGCGATATGATGACATGGCAGCCCGCATGAAGTCCAACCGAGCAAGGAGCTGAATTGTCTAATGAGGAGAGGAATCTTCTCTCAGTTGCTTATAAAAATGTTGTAGGAGCCTGTAGGTCATCTTGGAGGGTCGTCTCAAGTATTGAGCAAAAGACGGAAGGTGCTGAGAAAAGCAGCAGATGGCTCGAGAATACAGAGAGAAAATCGAGACGGAGCTAAGAGATATCTGCAATGATGTACTGCCTCTTTTGAAAAAGTTCTTGATCCCCAATGCTTCACAAGCAGAGAGCGAAGTCTTCTATTTGAAAATGAAAGGGTACCGTCACTTGGACGAGGTTGCTGCTGGCGATGACAAGAAAGGGATTGTGGGTCAGTCACAACAAGCATACCAAGAAGCTTTTGAAATCAGCAAAAAGGAAATGCAACCAACGCATCCTCTCAGATTGGGTCTGGCCCTTAACTTCACTGTGTTCTATTATGAGATTCTGAACTCCCCGGAGAAAGCCTGCTCTCTTGCAAAGACAGCTTTTGATGAAGCCATTGCTGAACTTGATACATTAAGTGAAGAGTCATACAAAGACAGCACGGTAATAATGCAATTACTGAGAGACAACTTGACATTGTGGACATCAGATACCCAAGGAAACGAAACTGAAGCAGGAGAAGGAGGGGAAATTAACCAGCCTTCCAACTTTTGTCTGCCTCATTCTAAAATTTACACAGTAGACCAATTGTCATCCATGCTGTCCCACAAATAGTTTTTTGTTTACGATTTATGACAGGTTTGTGTTACTTCTATTTGAATTTCTATATTTCCCATGTGGTTTTTATGTTTAATATTAGGGGAGTAGAGCCAGTTAACATTTAGTGAGTTATCTGTTTTCATCTTGAGGTGGCCAATATGGGGGTGTGGAATTTTTATACAAGTTACAAATGTTTGGCATAGTACTTTAGGTACATTGTGGCTTCAAAAGGGCCAGTGTTAAAACTGCTTCCATGTCAAAGCAAAGAAAACTGCCTACATATTGGTTTGTCCTGGTGGGGAATAAAAGGGATCATTGGTTCCAGTCACAGGTGTCGTTATTGTGGGTACTTTAAGGTTTGGAGCACTTACAAGGCTGTGGTAGAAGATATCCCATGGATCCTACATGTGTCAATCATGTGTTTCTGGGGAATACTCAACCTCTGCATGCACACCTTTGACTACAGCTGCAGAAGTGCTCCTTTAGACAAAGTCGTGACCCAATTTACTCTGGATAAGGGCAGAAACGGTTCACATTCCATTATTTGTAAAGTTACCTGCTGTTTGCTTTCATTATTTTTGCTACACATTTTATTTGTATTAAAATGTTTTAGGCAACCTGAGAATAAATGTTAAAAGTAAAGACGCAGTAAAAATGAATTGCTTGGTATCCATTATTTCATGTATATCAAGCATAGCAGTAAACAAAACCCATGTATTTAACATTTTTTAGGGTTTTTGCTTTTGTGATTTTTTTCTTTTGATACTTGCCTAACATGCATGTGCTCTAAAAATAGTTAAATGGGGAAATAACTTGAGATGATGGCTAGCTTTGTTTAATGTCTTAAGAAATTTCATGAACAATCCAAGCATAATTGTTAAGAACACATGTATTAAGTTCATGTAAGTGGAATAAAAGTTTTATGAATGGACTTTTCAGCTACTTTCTCTACAGCTTTTCATGTAAGTTAATCTTACGGATTTGAAACTTCTCTAAAGAAAATTGTACATTCTTGGAAATTTATTCCTTATTCCCTCTTGGCAGCTAGTGGGCTTTTACCAAGTTTAAATGCAAAGTTTATCATAACAACAAAAATGCTAGTAATATTACTATAATTCTCAACCATGTCCCATATTCCCCTCTCCCCTACCCCCATAAAAATGAATTTTTTTTCTGGGGGAGGGGGAGATTGATTGAATAAAAGTAATGTGTTCCATTTAAAATTTTGGTATATGGCATTTTCTAACTTAGGAAGCCACAATTTTCTTGGCCCATCATGACATTGGGTAGCATTAACTGTAAGTTTTGTGCTTCCAAATTATTTTGTCTTTTAAGAATTTCTTATGGCCTGCCTTCAACTTTGATCCTTTATTCTATTTGTCAGGTGCATAAGATTACCTTTCGTTTTTAGCCTTTTGTTTTGTCACCAACCATTTCTAGATGACCGTGTACTTGGGGAAAGGCCGCATGATCTTTCTGGCTCCACTCAGCGTCTAAGATATCTTGCTTCCTTTGCTTGCATCCCACAAACCATTTCCCACATCCTCTTTACTGCAGCACATCTCTCCTTAGTTGATGAGGTTGTGTTTATCTCCCTGTAAACCCTACCAATCCTGAATGGTCTGTCATTGTCTGCCTTTAAAATCCTTCCTCTTCTTCTCTTTAAATACTAATGGGAGCCAGCCAGGCGTGGTGGCGCGCACACTTGTAATCTCAGTACTTTGGGAGATGGAGACCGGAGGATCCGGGTTCGTGGCCAGCCTCAGCTCTCTCTCTCTCTCTCTCTCTCTCTCTCTCTACCTAGTGAGGCCCTCCGCAACTTCGTGAGACCCAGTTTCAAAATAAAGTATAAAAAAATAGGGCTAGGGGTGTAGCGCGGAGGTAGAACACCCCTGGGTTCAATCCCCGGTACCGCAAAAAAAAAAAAATAATAATAATAATAATGGGGCTAAGTTATACCCAAAGCTCACCCTACGGAATATTTCCTCAGTACTTTACAGAAAACACCAAACAAAAATGCCATTTTAGCTGGGCGTGGTGGCACACGCTTGTAATCCCAGTACTTGGGAGGCTGAGACCGGAGGATCCAGGTTCGCAGTCAGCCTCAGCTACTTAGTGAGGCCCTCTGCAACTCAGTGAGACCTGGTTTCAAAATAAAGTATAAAAAATAGGGCCAGGGGTGTAGCTCAGAGGTAAAACGCCCCTGGGTTCAATCTCCGGTACCGCAAAAAAAAAAAAATGCTATTTTAAAAGAGGTGTATAGAGGTGTATTTTTTTTCCTTTTAGAATGTAAGCTCCTCAAGAGCAGGGACAATGTTTTCTGTATGTTCTATTGTGCCTAGTACACTGTAAATGCTCAATAAATATTGATGATGGGAGGCAGTGAGTCTTGATGAGGGTGAGAAACTGAAATCCCAAACTCTGTTTTGTTGCTTGTTTTATTATGCTCTCAGATCAAATTGGGAAATACCGGCCTTTTTGGACAGTTGTCCCAAATATTACCTTCAAATAAAAGTGCAATGGAGGCCTTGAGGTCTTTATTTCCAGGAGAGAAGATCTCATGCATTTGGGACAAAATAATGCATCTTCTTTTACAGCTCTTTATCTTACCTATTGATTTCTTCTGACCCCAGGCCAAGGAGGTAAAAATCATTTTTATAGCTAAGGAGAAGTATGCTAGTAGACTGAGGATGGGGTCTCATTCAAGTAAATTATGAATAAAATCTGAAACTTGTCAACTTTTGCCTGTTAGCTATTTCTATTTATTGCATGAGTCATCTAAATTAGTTCAGTTCTGAAATGTGATAATGCTTCAATAATATTAGCTATTAATGTTTTCTACATAGTGTTCAATAGATGAAGATTTCCAACCTGAGATTTTTTTTCCTTGGAATTGAATAATAAATTTGTAATTTATTTCCCCAATTGTCCCAAATCAAGGCTTCCGTGTTTGTGCTGTCAGTGTAACATGACAGTACCAGGAAATTAAAGAATATAGCGATGTGTCTTTTGTATGTGAAGTGTTGAAATTTTTATTTTTTTTAAGAAAGGCCACTTGAGTGTTGTCCTAGGAGGGTGAAGTGATGCTGTGGTTAGGGTAAGGAAGGAATTGCCTGCAGCTCTAGACTGTGGGCCTGGCCTTTCCAGTTGACAGCTCTGTTGCTTCTTTATGCTGTAAAGATCATAGAAGTGGGGAGGAGGAAGATAAGAATTAAAAGAATATTTGTCAAATGTCTTCATTATGGGGGCTCAATCTTTTTCCTTCCTGTCTTCCCTACAAAGTGGTTGCAGGTCCCGGCATGACCCAAAGCATTTTAAAACTAGTCAAGGCCAACTTGGAAATTGCAATTTAAGGTTCCAACTTGAGAGTGAAACTGAATAACCAGAAACTCAACTGTAGGGGCTTAAAAAATCTGAAAGGTCAGAATACAGATTGAGACCATGGAACATTCTTTTTTTTTGAGGTACCGGGGATTGAACCCAGGGGCGTTCTACCTCCGCACTACACCCCCAGCCCTATTTTTTTTATACTTTATTTATTTATTTATTTATTTTTTTGCGGTGCCGGGGATTGAACCCAGGGGCGTTCTACCTCCGCGCTACATCCCCGGCCCTATTTGTTTTTTATACTTTATTTTGAAACCGGGTCTCACGAAGTTGCGGAGGGCCTCACTAAGTAGAGAGAGAGAGACAGGGAGAGAGAGAGAGAGAGAGAGCTGAGGCTGGCCGCGAACCCGGATCCTCCAGTCTCCACCTCCCAAAGTACTGGGATTACAAGCGTGCGCCACCACACCCAGCTTTATACTTTATTTTGAAACCGGGTCTCAGTTGCAGAGGGCCTCACTAAGTAGAGAGAGAGAGAGAGAGAGAGAGAAAGAGAGCTGAGGCTGGCCTCAAACCTGGATCCTCCGGTCTCTGCCTCCCAAAGTACTGGGATTACAAGCGTGCACCACCATGCCCAGCTTGAGACCATGGGATATTCTTTAGGGACTTCAACAGTGGCAGCATCATTTAAATGATTTGTATAGTCTCCCTTGGGGAAGATAGCACTTAATTTGAATGCAAACTGCACCTGGAACCTACCATGTGTTGGAAATGATCTGATGTTACTTGCTCAGAATTTGTCACTGATTCCTGTAGGGGAAGGTCAATAAATTGTTTTATTACCATAAAAAAATAAAATAAATATATATGAGCGAGGCGTGGTGGCACACGCTTGTAATCCCAGTACTTGGGAGGCTGAGACAGAAGGATTGCAGATTCGCATCCAGCCTCAGCTACTTAAGAGACCCTTGCAACTTAGCGAGACCCTGTTTAAAAATACAGAATAAAAAATAGAGCTGGGGATGTAGCTCAGAAGTAGACTGCTCCTGGGTTCAATCCCCAGTGCCATAAATAAATAAATAAATAAATAAATAAATACCCAATATTGGAGCACGCAAATATTGACAGACTTAATGGGAGACATAGACTATAATACAATAATAGCTGTGGACTTTAACATCCCAGTTTCAGCAACAGACAGATATCCAGACCAAAACTCCACAGAGAAACAACAGCCATCAAATTGTACCCTAGACTAACAGCATCCTAACAGACATCTACAGAACATATTATCTGATAGCTGCTAAATACTTATTTTTCTCAGCGGCACATGGAACATTCTCCAGGATAGATCATATGCCAGGCCATAAAACAAGTATAATTTTAAAAAATAAAATTATATTGAGTATCTTTTCTGAACGCAGTGTAATAAAGCTATAAGTCAATAACAAGAAAAACTTTCAAGACTATGCAAATACATGGAAGTTAAACAACTCATTTCTGAACAACCAATGGATCAAAGAACAAGTCAAGAAGGAAATTTAAACATTTCTTGAAACAAATGAAGATGGAGACACAGAATATCAAAACATAAGACAGCCGGGCGTGGCGGCGCACGCTTGTGATCCCAGTACTTTGGGAGGCGGAGACCGGAGGATCCGGGTTCGCGGCCAACCTCAGCTCTCTCCTTCTCTCTCTCTCTCTCTTTCACTGTCTCTCTCTCTCTACTTAGTGAGGCCCTCCACAGCTTCGTGAGACCCAGTTTCAAAATAAAGTATAAAAAATAGGGCCGGGGGTGTAGCGCGGAGGTAGCACACCCCTGGGTTCAATCCCCGGTACCGGAAAAAAAAAAAAAAAACCATAAGATAGAGCAAAGGCAACACTAAGAGGGAAGTTTATAGTAATCAATCTCTAAATCAAAAAAGCATTATTTAGGCCGGGCGTGGTGGCGCATGCTTGTAATCCCAGTACTTTGTGAGGTAAAGACCGGAGGATCCTGGTTTGTGGCCAGCCTCAGCTCTCTCTCACTCTCTCTCTCTCCCTGTATCTCTCACTCTCTACTTAGTGAGGCCCTCTGCAACTTCGTGAGACCCGGTTTCAAAATAAAGTATAAAAAAAATAGGGCCGGGGGGGTGTAGCGTGGAGGTAGAATGCCCCTGCATTCAATCCTCGGTACCACACACACAAAAAAAAGCATTATTTAACCTGTTATATTCATTATGTCTCTATCCCCCTCCTACTTCCCCAAAACCCCCTTCATGGCTCCATTGGAGTCTCTACTTTATCTGAGGTCTCTTTTGGTACCAAATTTCTCTCTAGAAAATATATAGAGATATATCCAAAAAGTGGATCTCTATCAATCCCATTTATAATAGCAAAAAAAAACCCTAAAATACCTAGGAATAAATATAACCACAGAGGTGAAAGATCTCAACAATGAAAATTATAAAACATTGTATTGATGAAAGAAGTTGAGGGAGACATTTTAAAAATGAGAAGACATAGCCGGGCATGGTGGTGCACGCTTGTAATCCCAGTACTTTGGGAGGCGGAGACTGGAGGATCCGGGTTCGCGGCCAGCCTCAGCTCGCTCTCTCTCTCTCTCTCTCTCTCTGTCTCTCTCTCTCTACTTAGTGAGGCCCTCCGCAACTTCGAGAGACCCGGTTTCAAAATAAAGTATAAAAAACAGGGCCGGGGGTGTAGCGCGGAGATAGAACGCCCCTGCGTTCAATCCCCAGTACCGCAAAAAAAAAAAAAAAAGAGAAGACATCTCATGTTCATGGATTGGAAGAATCAATATTGTTAAAATGTCCATACTAAGCTGGGTGTGGTGGTGCACGCTTGTAATCCCAGTACTTTGGGAGGCGGAGACTGGAGGATCCGGGTTCGCGGCCAGCCTCAGCTCGCGCGCGCGAGCATTCTCTTTCTCTCTCTCTCTCTCTCCCTGTCTCTCTCTCTCTCTCTACCTAGGAGGCCCTCCGCAACTTCGTGAGACCCGGTTTCAAAATAAAGTATAAAAAATAGGGCCAGGGGCGTAGCGCGGAGGTAGAACGCCCCTGCATTCAATCCCCGGTACCACAAAAAAAAAAAATAAATAAATAAATAAAATGTCCATACTACCTAAAGCAATTTACAAATTTAATGTACTCCCTGTCAATATATCAATGACATTCTTCACAGAACTAGAAAAAAACAGCTCTAAAATTTATACAGAGCTACAAAAAACACTGAATAAATAAAGCTATCTTGAGCAGAAAGAAAGAAGCAGGAGGCATTACACTACCCAACTTCAAAATATACTACAAAGCTATAGTAATCAAAACAGCATAGCACTGGCATAAACACAGACACATAGGTCAGTGAAATAGAATAGAGAGCCTAGAAGTAAACTCAGACATCTACACCCAACTTATTCTTGACAAAAGTGCTAAGAACTTTTGTTTGGAGAAAAGACAGACTTTGAAATAAATGGTGCTAAGAAAATTGAGTATCCACATGCAAAAGAATGAAACTAGACCCTTATCTCTTACCAACTACAAAAATCAACTCAAAATGTATTAAAGACTTAAATATAATACTTGAAACTATGAAACTAATAGAGGGAATTGCTTCAGGATATTGGAATAGGCAAGAATTTTTTGGACAAGACCTTAAAGCACAACAAGAAACAAAAACAAAAATAGACAAATGGTATTATATAAAATTAAAAGAGTGAAGACACAAAGTATGGAATGGGAGCAACATTTCTATGCTATATATCTGACAAGAGGTTGATACCCAGAATCTATAAGGAACACCAAAAACTCAATAGAAATAAATAAATTGATTTTAAAAGTGGTCAACAGATCTAAATAGACATTTAAAAAAAAAAAAAAAGAAGACCAGCCGGGCGTGGTGGCTCACGCTTGTAATCCCAGTACTTTGGGAGGCAGAGACCGGAGGATTTGGGTTCGCGGCCAGCCTCAGCTCTCTCTCTCCCTGTCTCTCTGTCTTTCTCTCTCTCTCTCTCCTTAGTGAGGCCCTCCGCAACTTCGTGAGACCCGGTTTCAAAAATAAAGTATAAAAAATAGGGCCAGGGGCGTAGCGCAGAGGTAGAACGCCCGCCCCTGCGTTCAATCCCCGGTACCGCAAAAAAAAAAAAAAAAAAA
>PVJS01045493.1:0-16213 GCA_004027185.1 Glis glis
CGGAGGTAGAATGCCCCTGGGTTCAATCCCTGGTACCGCAAAAAAAAAAAAAAATGCAATCCTCAAGTGTGCCCATTACTGACTGTAACATTGGGTCTCAGACACACATCTGGCAAGCAGTACCCTCTGTAGCATTGAATAAGAGTGAGTCACTTTAAAGTAGTCAAGAGGGCATTATATTCCAGAAATTGTCTCTTCCCACTGTGATTGAAAAGCAAAAACCCATTGACTATAGGAATACTAAATCAAAAGTGTACACTCATAAATCATGGATATTAGCCGGGCATGGTGGTGCACGCTTGTAATCCCAGTACTTGGGAGGCTGAGACCGGAGGATCCAGGTTTGCGGCCAGCCTCAGCTACTTACTGAGGCCCTCAGCAACTTAGTGAGACCCTGTTTTCAAATAAAGAATAAAAAATAGGGCTGGGGGTGTAGCCCAGAGGTAGAATGTCCCTGAGTTCAATCCTCGGTACTGCCAAAAAAAAAAAAAAAGAATGAATGAATGAAAGAAAGAAAGACTCTAACATGTAGATATGGGTATAAGTCTTACCATTTGCTATTTGGCTGATCAATAGCCTCACTACTCAAAAAATTATCCATGGACAAATAAAATCCACACTTCTTGGACCCTTGTTAGAAATACAGGATATCCACCTCCAACTTATAGAAAGAGAATCCTGCCTTTTAACAAAATTGCTGGGTGGTTTGAAAAGCACTGAGCAAACCCAAAATGGGCATAGCTGACTGCACAGAAGGAATTAGGTTCCAATGAATAAAGAATTTTTATCCTTTCAAAATAGCCTGTGCCATTGGTTTAACAGAGATTACTGGACCCCACCCCCAGGGTTTCTGGTAGGTCTACAGGGACCTCAGAATCCTAATTTCTAACAAAATCCCAGGTGATGCCAATGGTGATGCTACTGGTCTAGGAAACACATCATTAGCTCATACTATCTTAAAAAAAAAAACCATATTTTTGCTCCAAGTGTATTCCCAATAGAAGAGAGAACACTGAGCTGGTAAAAAGAAAAAAGGGAGTTATTTCAAGATGTCCCATATATGTTACAAGAAGGTAGTTGTTAAAATTCCTTGAACACAGGCTGTGAAAATAGCTGAAGGATTATATAGTAACAGCTGTATTATCCACAGGGATTTTCTCTACTGGCATCATTCATAAAGGGAAACCCATCTTATAGAAATTCTATTTAAACATGGAGGCTTATAAGAACCAATAAACATGTGAATCATATCCTGTTCATTAAATACAATACAATAAAATAACAACACCAATTTAAGATGGATTTGAAAATTACTCTCTCAGCCCGAGATTTGGTCCAGCAATGAAACAAAAATAAGTTTTTATCTTCATAGCTCTGAAACAAATAGAAAAGAAGACCTGAGAAATGTTGAGGATACTCATTATAAAATTTTAAGGTTTTTTAATCCCAAAATAGCTCTTTTTTAAAACAAAGACTCTCAAAAATTATAAATAAAACTATATGAAAACCAAAGAGCTCCACCTAGAGTTTGAAAAAAAGAGTTCTTCCAAGTTATACACACACAAATAAAGCACCATTTACCCATATCTCATCCATATTCTATTAATGTTCAAAAAATATTTTTTTACAGTCTAACGTGGGAAAAACTCAATGCCAGATAATACTGATGTTACTGATCTGGGGTCATGTTTAAGAGAATCATTATTCTAGATTGTAAAATTACATTTGCCAAGTTCCCCAAATTATTCTTATTCTCATTTATCAAACCATGGTACAACATGGTTAATCAGTCTCCCTGATTCCAGTCTCATCCTCTAGTTCTTAGCCCACACTACCAACACAGCTAATAACCTAACCTGCGAGTCTCTCCCCAGCCTGAAACTTTTCAATGATTTCCCATTGCTGACAGAATAAAGGACAAATTAACATGGCATGCAAGGCTTTTTGCAGTGTGACCCTCATCTACTTTCCATATCGACCTTTCCAGCCTCAATTTCAACAATAGACCCTGTCATCTGCCTATGTTTCAGTCACTTGTCCCCAAACACATAAAGGAGGCTCAGTGCCCTGTACCTGACATTCTCTTCTTCTGCATGTCCTTATTCCAACAAATCTGACTTGTCACCAGTCATTCCATGTGGCAGGTACTGTGCTAGGTATTGGGAATGCAAGAAAAAAAAACAGGATAATCCCTACCTTTAAGGAGCTTTCAGTCTTCAGAGGTGTGGTAGATACCATTGAATAGTGAACCCAGCACCATCTTTTTTTTTTTTTTTTTTTTTTTTTTGGTGCTGGGGATTGAACCCAGGGACATTCTACCTCTGGGCTACACCCCCAGCCCTATTTTACTTTTTATTTGGAAACAGGGTCTTGCTAAGTAGCTGAAGGCCTGGTTAAGTTGCTGAGGCTGGCCATGATCCTCCTGTCTTAGCTCACAAGTACTGGAATCACAGGCGTGTGCCACCACGCCCAGCTCAGCACCTTCTTTATACCCCTCCTCCTCTCTCCTTTTCCTCCTACCAGTGGCCAGAAAATCACAACTAGGTAAGGCTAATGGCACAGGCATGGAAGTACACCATAACTAGCAGGGTATTTCAGGCTTCTGGGAAAGTTTGTTTTCCATATAAGAAGGGACAGACCCAGAGTCATCCCTTCCTCCAGTCTTGACTGTGGGTACAGTGCTTCAAGCTAGAGCAGCCATCTTAACAGCCAGCAAAGAAAGGACAGAGACTTCTACAGGCATAGGATTTTGACATTGATAATCAGCTGAACAAGAACCAAAGACCACTGACCTCCAGTCTCCTTTGTGTTTTACTAGAATAAACCCCAATTTATTAGAGTCAGCTGTTTATCAGGTTTTTCTTTTACAACTGAAAGCATTCTCCTGGGGTAAAGGTGGGGGATATGAAGCAAGAATTCTTTCATGCTGGGCATGGTGGTACGTGCTTTTAATCCCAGTACTTGGGAGGCTGAGACAAGAGGATCAAAGGCTTCAGGCCAGCCTCAGCAACTTAGTGAGACCGTGTTTCAAAATAAAAAATAAAATCAGGCCAGGGGCATAGCTCAGGGGTAGAATGTTCTTGGGTTCAATCCCCACTATCACAGCTCAATGACAGAGTACATACATACTTAGCACACATGACACCCTGGGCTCAATCCCCAGCAGCAGCAGCAACAACAACAAAAAGTAATTAGCCTCATAATTAACAAAACTTGGAAACATCCAAGATGTCCTTCAATAAAAGTGTGATACATCCAAGCAATGGCATATTATTGAGCATTAAAAAGAAATCAGCTGTCAAGTCACACAAAGACAGGCATGTACCACCACACCTGGCAAACATAGAAGAATCTTAGAGGCATATTTCTAAGTGAAAAAAGACAACCTAATAAGGCTACAAACTGTAGGATTCTAACTGTATATGACATTCCAGAAAAGGCAGAACATGGAGACAGTAAAAAACATCTGTGTTTGCCAGGGATTAGTGGGGAGAAAAGGAGGGGTGAATAATAGCAGGAGCATAGGGGATTGTTTTAGGGCAATGGAACTATTCTCTGTAATACTGTAATGGTAGATATATGTCATTATACATTTGTTCAAACTGTAGAATATACGACATCAAGAGTGAACCCTAACCGGTGCACGTTTGTAATCTCAATACTCGGGGGGATGAGATAGGAGGATCTCAGTTTCAAGGCCAGCCTCAGCAACTTAGCAAGGCTCTCAGCAACTTAATGAGACCCTGTTTCAAATTTTTAAAAAAATGGCTGGGGGTATAGCTCAGAGGTAGAACTCCCTGAGTTCAATCCCAGTACCCCCCCAAAAAAGAACAAACCCTAATGTGAACTATGGGTTTTAGTCAATGATTATGTATCAATACTGGCTCATCAATTGTAACAAATGTACCACACTAAGGCAAGTTGTTAATCGTAAGGGGTGTTGGGAGATATAAAATATATAAGAAAACTCTATACTGTCCAATTTTTCTGTAAACCCAAAACTGTTCTAAAAAATAAAGCGGGCATGGTGGCACATGCCTGTAATCCCAGTACTTGGGAGGCTGAGACAGGAGGACCACATGTTAGAGGGCAGCCTCAGCAATTTAGCAAGACCCTGTTCCAAAAAATAAAAAAGGCATAGCTCAGAGGTAGAATGCTCCTGGGTTCAATCCCCAGGACCAAAAAAATGAATGAATGAATGAATGACATTTTTTTTTTTTTTACAAAATGATTAATGCTTGAGCTGGGATGTAGCTCAGTGATACAGTGCTCACCTAGCCTGTGACAAGCCCTGGGTTGGTGCTGGCTCCTCAGCACCATGAAAAATAAAAATGAAACTATGCATTTCTTCCATTAAACATGGTTATCTTAATAAATGTACATAAATAAAATGTGAACTTTAATGTGCAAATCATGCATTTAAATCACGTTAATATAGATCTGTAACATTCCAAAAGAAGATAAATGTCAGTATTTGAGGTCTAAAATATGGTGTTAGAACTCCAACTCTACTGTAGAAACTTTTCCATGTTTCTAGTTTACCACTAATTTATATCAATTAGGTTTCACAAATTTTATTTTTCCAAAATTACAGCTCCTCAATGAATTCTTGTTCCCCCCAAAATATCTAAGCCTTCTATATTTCCATAGAACATCCAATGGAACCCTTCTTTAATAACCTCATCCATTTGTGTGAAAGGGACCTTGATGGACATAGTATAAAAATATTAGCTTTGTGGTTTTTAGATGAAAAAGCTAGGAAATAGTAGCAACTCTAGTTACACAGAAATTCATGTCACTAATGGTCTGCCAGAGATCAGCCCTTCAAATGCCTGAAGTAAACTATCATGATTTCCTTAAGCATTTTTTTTCTCCAGCCAGATATCCCCCCATGCTTTCAAGCATTCCTTATATTATGGAATAGGTTTCCAGACCATGGAACCATTTGATCATCCTCTTGTATACCTAATCCAGCGCTTAACAATCCTTTGAAGTGCTGGAGACAGATATATGACATATGGCTTTTAAAATATGCAAAATATGCAGCAATCAAGATGTAACTTTAATTTTAGAATTTGGCTCACTATCTCCAAATAGGAATGTTTTTTGTTGTACAAAATTACCATGTAGTCTTTAAAAACATATATATATTTTGAGAGGATTTAAAGTCTTATGCCCAGTGTCATAACTCTGTACATTAATTTAAAATGATTACTAATAGAAAATATTTTTAATTTTTTCCAAAAAAGTGGGTTTAATAAAACAATAGATTCAAATGGTTCCTATGCATCAAAAAATGTTAGCAGAACTCACCTCTACAATTGGATCATACAGTGCAATTTGCAAAAGAAAGCCATCGGTCATTCTTTCTGAGAAAATAAAACACAGGAGAAGAAAACAAACACACATCTGCAGCCCATCCTTGGATGCTGTTGGCTTGTTAGCAAGAACAATCACAGCCAGCCTGTCTCTAATTGATGGTCCCTGTTGTATTCCACATTTCTACCACATGGGAAGAAACCAAATTCATATGTTTAAGGGCAATTTAACTCTAATTTCTGTGCCTCATTGTCATAGCATTTTTTAAAAAAAGTTTTCTTCTTATTCTTAATAACTAGAAGAAATAAGGCACTATATATATAACTAAAAATATGCCACATTTATTTAGTCTGACTTTACAACCCCGCTCAATACCATTTACTGTGGTTCAATTTTCTGACGATTCAGTGCCATAAACAGTATTGCAACTCAGAAATAAATTCATCCTTTAAAGTCTAACTATGTTTATTGGTAATGACATCACAAGTTACAATGTAGGTTAAGCTTAATTGACATTCTCCAGTGTCTTCTTGTTGCTTGCTTGTCATTACACAAGTTCTCCCTGGATAATCACATTCATGTATGTGGCTTCAAATCCTATTCACATACTGGGGACAACCAAATTTATTTCTCTAGCCCAATTCCTCTGCAAGCACAACCCATATAGCTAAGAGCCTAGTGGCATTTTTACCCTGCCAGTCCATCGGCCACTAAAATATGTACGAAGTAGAGCACCATGTTGGAAAGTTTCCTTAAATGCTTCTTTATTCATGTCTTTATTTGTGACTTATTTGCTGAAAATATAATCATAAGGAAAGCCTACAATATGACACAAAGAAGCATCACAAGCAAACAGAAAAAGGACAAGGAGAGTAGAGGGAAAACAGAGGAAACAGAAACTGAGAATATATTTAGGTTTTTCTATCAAAGGAAGAGTTTGACTTGGGCTCCATTTTGTAAAACTGCCATTGTGTAACCTTATGTGTGCTTGTATTTTTGTAAAAATAGCATTTCCTGGAAATTGTGAGTGCCAACCCCTCCCCTGGCATCCCATTCAGCCAATGGCGTAAAGATTGTGAGGTTATGTTCTCACCAATAAGAGCACAGCACAGAAGCCCTGCGCTGAAAATAAAATGCCCAGCAGTTTTCTGCCGTGCTGTTCCTGCACGCCTGACTAGCTGGTGACAGTATCCCTTTTGCAAAAAGTAACATTCACCTTACCAAGCTGCTTTCAAATATGTTTTTTCTTACGACGCCATAGAAATTTATTTCTGACAATTTGGTGGCCCGTATGGGTAACAAATTGTCACCAGAGGGTCATGGGGGTTCCTTTCTGGGGAGACGCATCCCGCTGCCGAGTTGCTGGAGGCCCCGGGACAAGATATATCACCATTCCCTGGCCAAAAATGAACCCCGAGTGGAAAGCAGACTGGCAATACCAGGAAAAGGGCCCTGGCTTTGCTCCATGGTGATCAGATAACTCTGCATGCAGACCAAGGGGAAGAAAATGTCACAGGAAGTGATCAAGTATTTCTTTGGTGGTCAGGATATCCCAGGGTGAGGGTTGTGTGGAAATAATAGGGGCATCTGAAGACGCCTAAGGAATGCAGACCCCAAAGGTTACGGCTTCCCTGAGGGGCCTGGCCGGAGGGGGAAGCAACAAGAAACATTCAAGAAACTCCCAGAAAAATAGTGAGGTTGAGACTCAGGTAGGAACATACACCATCAGGGACACTGGGATAGTAGATGACAAAACACCTCTAGGCAGAGGTTGAGTCTCTACTGGGAATATAAAAAAAGGTACTTAAAATACAAGATTAAGGACAAAATTCCTTTTGATAGTCCCTTAGGCCTAATGTTACAATAATGGAGAGATAATTGGCAGAATTGGGTATATCAGTTATAAATGAGCACTCATGAATTAAAACAACAAAATAGATCCAAATACCTTTTAGTTAGCCGGGCGTGGTGGCGCACGAATCCTTGGGAGGATTCGGGTTTGCGGCCAGACTCAGCTACTTAGTGAGGCCCTCTGCAACTTAGTGAGACCCTGTTTCAAAATAAAGAATAAAAAATAGGGCTGGGGGTGTAGCCTGGAGGTAGAACGCCTCTGGGTTCAATCCCCGGTACCGCCAAAAAAAAAAAAATACCTTTTAGTTCACGTGACATATAAATCTTTAACAAATACAGGCTAGCCAATTAGGAATTGTATTGTTTGCTTCAGTATAATGTTGGAGTAGTGTCCGTTGTTAGGATTGGTGTGAAACTTTGTGTTAGTCCAAATTTAAAGGTGATGGACTGATTAATAAAATAGGCAGAGAAAATCTCAAACAGCAAAATATTCAGTAAATTGTACATCAAACTTCAAGAGTGGAAAACAAACCAGAGAGATGGCGCTGCAAAAAAGTAAGGTGGCTGAAGACAGGTTTAATGCTTTGATTAGAAACAAAGAAAGGAGCCGGGTGTAGTGGCGCATGCTTGTAATCCCAGTACTTGGGAGGCTGAGACCCAAGGATCCGGGTTTGCGGCCAGCCTCAGCTACTTAGTGAGGCCCTCTGCAACTTAGTGAGATCCTGTTTCAAAATAAAGAATAAGAAAACAGGGCTGGGGGTATAGCTCGGAGGTAGAATGTCCCTGGGCTCAATCCCCAGTACCGCAAAAAAAAAAAAAAGGATTGGAATTAGGGAAGTTAAAGATTTTTGCATAAAAAAGGTCCAAAGCATGGACAGTTGGTAAACATGGTAGCAAGGGCCAGTGATTTTAAAGTAAGGCACTCAGATTTCTTCTGTATGGTCATTAGTGCAGCCATGGGCTCAGCTGTCATGGTGCTTCTGGGTTTCCCACCAAAGCTTAAGTTTGCCATGCTGGAATTCCCCTTCCTGGCTTCTAGGGCTGCTGTGTAAAGCCAACAGCCTTTGGTCATAGCTGGGCTTTTCCCCATCCTGTTTGCCTGCCCAGTTTGCCTCTTAATGTCAGCAAGAGACAATATTACTTGTTTTATCAAATGTGTTTTCATATATGTAAGGAACAGTTTAAGATTACTTTCTTTTGGATATTAATTAAGCATTCTTACTAAAAAGAAGTATTTTGTCTAAGTTAAAAGATTTCTATAAGGATTGTCTTGAATATAAGAAACCACAATTAAAAAAAGGAGATATTGGAATGAGGAGGGCTTAAGGGAGTTGCAAATTTTTTTAAGTCACATTTAATGCATTGACTTTATGTTTAGAGCAATTATGTTTTCTTAAAACATTAATCTGCTCCTGGTAAAAGTTTACAAAAACTAGCTTAGAGAGCAAGAGTTTGGCATTTTCCTATGTTCTTCACATTTAAAACAGTAAGGTTTTCTGTTCTTAGTGACATTTATGAAAAGCTTGTTTAAGATATTTATGAAGACATTTATGAAGAGCTTGTTTTATCAAGATAATCTCGTGTTTATCAGGCTTTTGGGGTACTTAGTAAATTCTATTTCAGCAGAGTCAGGGTGGGAGATCCTGTTATGAGGTGGCAGATCCAAAAGTTATTTTGCACCATCTCAGTCCTTGCCTATCTGCTTGGCAAACATTCAAACAGAAAGCATAAGTGAGGAATACAGGAAGTTTTTCTAAATATTTCATAAAAGCTTATAAAGTTAGCTATATGGGTTTTATATACATGCAAGATAACCAATAAGTGATCTCTTTATGCAGTGTGCATTGTATCTGACCCTTAATCATATAAAATGGCTATTGAAGTTATTAAACTTATGTCATTTATATGTTTGACCATTCAAAAATCCCTGTCATAGGGGGCTGGGATGTAGCTCAGTGGCAAAGCACTTGCCTTGCAAGTGCAGCGCCCTGGATTCGATCCCCAGCTCCAAAAAGACAAAAAAAAAAAAAGACCCAAAAAAACAAAAGTTAAGAGCAAAAATCCCTGTCATTTAAGACCTGGTTTATATCTGTTTGCTTTGACTGAAGAAGTATTTTTTATACTATTATATAGAAAAAATACAATTGCTTATCAGATAATAAGCCTATTGGAGATTATTAAGTGTTCCCTAAACTTCGAAAAGGTCTAGAGGTATTCTTTGATTTTTGTCAATGCTGTTAACTTACACAGACCTGCAATTATAGTTATCTTACTGAGTTATGGATTCTGAATTTCACTCCAAAAGTAAGTGCTAAGTTAATATATTTTAACTTTTATGTAACTTTGATGTTAATTACTACTGGCCTCTTTGTAATTTAAGTATATTTGTGTTTCCCAAGTATCCACTGAAATGCAAAGTTTAAGAGAACACTTTACCAAGCTGGTGTCCTCTAAACAAAGATTGTTAACAGTGATAGTGATAGCCTTTTTCAGGTTTATATTTGTGTTTTCCTAAATTGTATTATGACCATCTTTAAGCAAAGATAATTAGAGGTGGTTGAACCCTTGGCATTCCAAACCATGCCACTCTGATTAAAGATTGGGTATTAATAACATATATATATATATATATATGAAGTCAAATTCAAATGGGGATTTGTTTATGTTGTCAAATATTAAGAGAACTATTATACAAACTGGATTTGTTTTGTCCCTAATAGTTTTGTTTTGTATGCTCCTTGTATATCTTTGTAATTGTCTGTTAACATTACAGATGAACAACTTCTAACAAAATAACCTAAACAATGTTTTAATAGCCATTACCTGGAAAAAAAGGCCATAATATTGACCCCTATTCATTAACAAGGATTGGTAAAACTGACCTACTAGATGTTCAACAACTGGGACTTGGAGGACAATCAGGAAATAAAGAACTAAGGAGAGAAACAGCCAATATTTTGGCCCTTGCCCTCCAAGGTCAAATAGGACCCAGGAGAAGACCTCACTAAGGCCCCTGAAACTCCAATGAGTCATCTGCCCTCCCAAAACACGGGGATCACAAAGGCCCCAGAGACTGGGGGACACCAGCACATAGTCTGCAGAAAGGAGGGTCACTGGAGATGGAAATGTTCCCTATGCTTCAAGGGAAGCCAAATGGTCAGCAAGACCATGACCCATCCTGGAAGATGGCACAACTGGTAGAGGAAAACCCTCACAGATTCCCTAGGAGTAACCCTGAGGAGCCTTGACTGACCTTAACAACAACAACGACAAAATTATAATTTATGTTAGCCCAACACTGGGCTAACTACTTGGTCTTGAACACCCAGCAGGAAAGGATAACCAAAAACAAATGTGCTATTCTGGGGTATAAGGAGAGAGCCATACTCATGGACTCCTTATAAGATGCTATGAAACTAAACCTATTCCTCTTGAGGTTTTACAGGTCTAGGACCACTGGATACCAAAAAGAAAAAAATAAGATGCTTGATTTACAGACAGCTCTGCCAAATACATGAGAACAAGAGACAGACAGTTGTGGATAACCTTTATAATAAGCAAATTATTAGTACTAATGGACAGGGTAATAGTAGTCAATATGCTAAATTGTATGCTACTTGTTTGGGGTGTTTTTTGTTTGTTTATCTGTTTGTTTTGTTTTGTTGAGTAAACTATATTACAATCAGCAGAGATTTGTCAACTATACGCAAAATGCCATCAAAGGAACAGCTAAACAACTAGATGCCACTAGTAGGATAATCTAGGAAAATCATTTAGCTCTAGATATGAATTAGTTGAGGATGTTGAAGCTGATGACACCCACCCTTGAGAGCAGAAGTTATCATATGCTAACAGAATTTGAAGAAAAGAGTGGTAGTATATAAAAAAGAGGGGGGAGCTGTGAGAATATAATTAGGTCTTTTCTATCAAAGGAATAGTTTGACTTAGGCTCCATTTTGTAAAACTGCCATTGTGTAACCCTGTCTGTGCTTGTATTTTTGTAAAGATAGCATTTCCTGGAAATTGTGAGTACCAACCCCTCCCCCGGCATCCCCTCAGCCAATGGTGTAAAGATTGTGAGGCTATGTTCCCACCAATAGGAGCACAGCACAGAAGCCCTGAGCTGAAAATAAAAGCCAAGCAATTTTCCACCATGCTGTTCCTGCACACCTGACTTACGGGTGGCAGGATCCCTTTTTGCAAAAAGTAAAATTCACCTTACTGAGTTGCTTTCAAGTATGTGTCTTTTCTTGCGATGCCATAGAAATTTATTTCTGACAAAACAATGCAAAAGGCAGAAGAAATTTTCAAAAAGAAAAACATGAAGAGATTTGAAAAAATGAGATGCTGTGAACTGGAACCAGTTAATATGCAGTAGCGGAAACAACCAAAAATAATAGAAAGTTTGGAAGACAAAGCGTAGACAACATCCTAGAAAATAATGCTAAGAAACTAGATGAAGAAAGTTGAAAATCAGAGGATCAGCTCCACATAGAAGTTCCAAAGAGGAGAACCAAAGAGGAAAGAGGGGGAGGAAATTGTCAAAAAAAAAAACATTCTCTCAGAGAAAGCAGAACTCTCGGACACTGTTGGTAGGAATGTAAATTAATACAGCCATTATGGAAAACAGTAAGGAGGTACCTTCAAAAAGTAGAATTAGAACTACTGTATGAACCAGCACTCCTACTGGGTAGATATCCAGAAAAAATGAAATCAATATCTCAAAGAGACATCTGCACTCCTGTGATTATTGTGGCACTCTTCACAAGAGACAAGAAATGGAAACTACCAAGTGTACATTGGCTAATGAATGATAATGAAAATATGATACATATATACCAGGGAATGCTATTTGGTCATTAGAAAATAAAATCCTGCCATTTGCAGCAACATGGATGGAACTGGAGGACATTATTTTAAGTGAAATAAGTCAAGTTACAAAAAGACAAATGCCACATGATCTCACTCATATGTGGAAGCTAAAGACTTGATCCCATAAAAGTAAAGAATAGAATAGTGATTTCCAGAGCCTGGGAAGGGTGTGATAGAAGGAGAGCTGGAGAGAAGATGGTTACTCGATACAGGAGTACAGCTGGATAGGAGAAATAAAGCTCTAATGTTTTGTGGAACAGTAGGATAACTATGGTTGACAACAATTAATTGTATGTTTCAAAACTAGTAGAGAGTATCTTGAATGTTCTCATCACAAAAGAATAAATAAGAATAAATAAATATTATGAATATACCAGTTTCCCTGCTCTGATCACTACAGGTTGTATCCATGTATTGAAATGTCACTTAGTACCCCATAAATATGTAAAGTATTATGTATCAATTAAAATAAATACATATTAAAAAACATTCTCTTCCTCCAGGAGTCCAGCATTTAAAGTGAAAACATGCACAAAGGCAGATTGTGAAAATGCAGAAAAAGAGGGTTAAATGGAGCATCTAACAGTGTTTCTGAGAGGAATAAACAGCTGTAAGCCCCAATCCCTTGTATTCGATGACATCAAACTTCTTAACAGCAACACTAAATCTATGGAACAATACCTTCAACATTGTGAGCAGCAGGTTATTTTTCTCATAGAATTTTATAACTCAAACATCAGTCAAGCACAAGGATAAACAAAGATAAGCAACGATGCGAACTTTTTGTCTCTTGTGCACCATTCCTTAAAACAACTCCTTTCTCTTATGGAGAATTATATTTCTGCAAAACAAGGGAATAAGCTAAGAAAGATGTAAACACATGATTAAGGAAACAGGAGCCTGCTCCACAGAAAAAGGGCAAAGAGATGCTCCATAGTGACAGCTGTGAAGCTGACCCTGACCCCAAGTGGGAGGAAGACAGGCTTCTGGGGTACTGTGTGACTGACAGGTTATGTGATGTAGTTTGACATGTGGAGGTAGATCTGTTGTGGGGCTTAGACTACATATGGACAGGAATATAGTTTTGGTTGGAGAAAGAGTAAAATATTAGATTGAACATTATGAGATTGTTGTTTTGAAGGTTAAAATTTTGTGGAATATTGGCAGTTTCATATCAGTCGCCCAAATTTACATGTGATTAATATGATGGTAGAAATTTGCTTTACATACTCTAACAAAAACAAAAGAAAAAGAAAAATTGGAGGAATATATGAAACAAGAATGTCAGAAAGTTGACTATTATTGAAACTGGGTAACCAGTTCATGGGGTTCACTGGCCTCTTCTCTCAATTCATGTGTATTGCTCAGTGGTAGAGCACTTGCCTAGCATGCATGAGGCCCTGGGTTCAATCCCCAGAACTGGGAAAAAAAATAGAAATGATCTATAAATTGAAAATCTATTTTTTAAAATATACCAATAAAATAAATCCTATCTGTGCCTGGTTATTGAAAAAGGAAGAGAGGGTAAAATTACGCAAGATTAGGAATATACAAACACAGATACAAAACTTATTTTAAAAATTATAAAATCTGTGCTGGGTGTGGTGGCGCACGCTTATAATCCCAGTACTTGGGAGGCTGAGACAGTAGGATCACAGGTTTGCAGCCAGCCTCAGCTACTTAGTGAGGCCCTCCGCAACTTTAGTGAGACACTGTTTCAAAATAAAGACTAAAAAATAGGACTGGGGGAGTAGCTCGGAGGTAGAATGCCCCTGGGTTCAATCCCCAGTACCACCAAAAAACATGTAAATATATTTTTGCATTATATATAATATGTATTATAATGTATAATATATTATAAAACATGTGTGTGCATGTGTGTGTGTGTGTGTGTGTGTGTGTGTGAGAGAGAGAGAGAGAGAGATCTGGGTCTGGGGATATAGTTCAGTGATAGAGGGCTTGCCTACCATGCATGAGGCCTTGGATTCAATCCCCAACAAAAGATAAACAAATAAACAAAAATTATAAAATCTATGGCAACAAATTTGAAAAACAGAAAAATTGGGTAATTTCTTAGAACAATATAAAGGAATCTAAACACAGTTGGAAAATTCAAATATATCATGCATCACAGACTAGAAAGGTGGCTAACAGTCTACATTGAGATGGCAGCAGGACCAGGTGGCTTCATAATTTGTTTCAGCTAACCTACAAACAGTAATTCCAATACTATTTGAATTATTCTAGAATGAAGAAAAGAATGGAAAACTGTCTGGTACATTTCATGAAGCCAAATCTTTAACATTAAAACTTGATAGAGTACCAAAAAGAAAGAAAAATGGAGACTATAATCTCATTAGAAATATAGATGGAAAAGTTCTAAATAAAATATTACCATGCAATATTCAGCAATAATTTAAAAAAACATTCAGAGCTTAATTTCAGGAATGAAAAGTAAAATTCAATGTGATAAAATGATTAAATATATTTACCCAAATCAATAGCAAACATTTTTCTACTTGGTGAAATAAAACTATTTCAAATAAAATCAGAAATGAAATAGGGATGCCTGCTATCACTGTTATTATCCAATACTGTCTCAGCAAGGCTACAAATGAAATAAACACTGAGAAAAAACATATATTATTTTTGCTAATTATGTAATTGCGTACTTAGAAAACACAGTAAACTATGGTTTAAAAAGCCAGTAGAATTGATAACAATATTTGATAAGGTAACACTATGATATAAGGTATACAAAAGTAATTAGGCTTTCCATAATCAAACATAAACACCTAGAAACAGAAATGGAAAAAATTTCCATACACAATAGGGAAAATGTCAGTAAAATACAAAGAAGTAAACTTAGCAAGAAAAGTACAAAGCTTATATGAGGAAAATCATAAAATCATATTGAAAGATAAATTTTTAAATCTAAGCAAATGGAAAGATATCCATATCCCTATATGGGAAGATATATAATAATATAAAAATATCAATTCTCTTGCTATCATAAAAGTATAAAAACTAAAAAGCAAATAAAACAGTGGGAACTTTAAAAAAGGACATTAGGTAAAAAGTGAAGAAATCTGAACAACAACAAAAAAGAAATCTGAACAAAGTATGGATTTTTAGTTAATACTAACATATCAGTATTCATCCATTAATTTAAATATATGTATCAGCCGGGTGTGGTAGTGCACACTTGTAATACTAGTACTTGGGAGGCTGAGACAGGAGGATCGCAGGTTCAAGGACAGCCTCAGCAATTTAGTGAGGCTCTCAGCAACCTAGTGAGACCCTGTTTCCAAATAAGAAATAAAATCAGTCTGGGGGCGTAGCTTGGAGGTAGAATGCCTCTGGGTTCAAATCCAGGTACCACAAATATAAATATGTATCATATTAATGCAAAATGTTAATAGTAGGAAAACTGGATGAAGAATATATGGAAATTCTCTGTATTATCTTCAAAACTTCTCTATAAATCTAAAACTGTTCTAAAAATAAAGGTTATTTTAAAAGAATATGTATAAGACAATCAGAATATTATTTTAAATAATAGACATAATAGAATTCCAGTTAAGTAAATGAAGGTATCTTAAACATAAGAGAGAAAAATGCCTAAGAAAACAGATTTATATAAAAAAAAAAAGAACAGAAGCCGGGCGTGGTGGTGCACGCTTGTAATCCCAGTACTTTGGGAGGCGGAGACCAGAGGATACGGGTTCGCGGCCAGCCTCAGCTCCCTCTCTCTCTCTTTCTCTCTCTCTCTCTCTCCCTCCATCCTTCCCTCCCTCTCTCTCTCTCTCTCTCTCTACCTAGTGAGGACCTCCGCAACTTCGTGAGACCTGGTTTCAAAATAAAGTATAAAAAAATAGGGCCGGGGGTGTAGCGCGGAGGTAGAACGCCCCTGGGTTCAATCCCTGGTACTGCAAAAAAAAAAAAAAGAACAGTAAGAGGAAATATACTGTAAAGCCACTATAACTGAAACAATTTGGGCTATTGGTATCAAAACATAAATAGTGGAGCTGAACAGAATCCAGACATAAAGCCCAGTTAATATGAGATTTTTTTTTTTTTTTTTTTTATTGGTGCATTGTAGTCTCACTTCACAATGAGTATCAGTTTGGTGTTAACATACATGCACACAGCTCTTGGTGTCCCTCCCCCC